>WAAG01001874.1:4446-14667 GCA_013390105.1 Tichodroma muraria | reverse complement strand
TAAACCATACCTTGGTATACCATTAGACCATAACTTTCTTAATGCTCATTCTCTGTTGCAATGATTTTCTACAAATGTTTCCCAGCCAAATTAGTCATTACATCAGTTTTGGCCATAAAGAATTTTTCTTCGTTTGATCACCACCAGAAGTCAAAGCATAGTAGTCTTCTTTAATCATGGTTTGGGAAAGTTAAGGTCGATGCATTGTCAGATCTCTGAAGTGTTACAGGTACAGAGTCCTTAAAAAGGATTCGCAGAACTGGTGAGTGACCCCTATTACCACCACCTTCTGTGGCAAGCTCTAGATTTATGTGCTGAGAGGTCCTTCCTCTGCAGGCTGCTGTGGGAACCCTTTCTTTCGCCTTTATCCAGCACTGCCTGTTTCTGGTAAACTGTACCATTGCTTTGTGCTATTATGAGCCCTGCAGTTCAGATACTCCCATTAACCAGTCAGCAACAGCTGATGGAGAAGGTAAGGAATGGTTTATGCTAGCATCAGACAAGAGGATGTACACCTTTGTGAGGCAGAAATAAGCTGCGCATTTCAGAGTGATAAAAATATGCAAGTTTAGGCCCAAATCTCTTCCAACAGAATTGCATTGTTCCATAATAAGGAATCTTGGAAGTGATCTATCGTCATAGTTAAGAAATAGGAAGCTTAATTTCCAGTCACAATGGATGTTGTTTTAGTAGCTACTCTGCAATTGTTCTTTACTGGCATACCTATCCTGAAGCTGACATCCATTACTTAGAATTTGGGCAGATGTCATTTCAGCTTTTGACTAAGGCCTGTAGATGTTAGCAGAGATACTCTGTAAATCAGTGCTCAGTTCAGTCTGTAAATTTCAGAATGTGAACTTAAAACCATATATTGCTAAGTTAATGTAGTAAATAGGTAAGAGATTTTAACTTGATGTATAATATAAGTGTTAAAATAATACACATAATGTATTAGAGCTGTCAGGTGAAGGACCAAGTGCTATTATGCTTTTTTTTTTCCTGTTTTCTCTTTCTTCACAGTCTACACTTGGATACATTGCTCTGCTTATAAGTACTTTCCATGTACTGATTTATGGATGGAAGAGAGCCTTTGAAGAAGAGTATTACAGATTTTATACACCACCAAATTTTGTTCTTGCCCTTGTTCTGCCTTCCATTGTAATTCTAGGTAAGATCGTGTTACTTTTGCCATGTGTAAGTAGGAAACTGAGGAGAATTCGAAGAGGATGGGAGAAAAGCCATGTTATAGAAGAAGTAAGTGGGTCTGTTCCGCATCTCTCCCCAGAAAGAATAACTGTAATGTGATGATATTTGTTAACACTGTTGTATATGTTTGAGGTTTGGTTTTCTTGTCATAAACTTGCATTTTTAGGAGTTCAGTTAACTAGGAGTCTTTGTAAAGTCTCTTGCTTGACATATAGTAGAAGCTCTTAACCAAACTAAGAGAAGTTTATAACTAGAAGAATACTATTTCTGATAAATACAAAAATATTTTTGTTTTGGAGTACAGAGGGCAGATGATTAAGAAATAAAACATTTTTAATGTTCCTTTGCACAGTTGTATCACAATAGTATTTTATTAGAACCAGGCTTTACAGTTACTTTTTTGACTTAGAGCATATGTGTCAGAGTGCTGTTTATTAATACGACATTTTCTGGGCAGTGTTTCTTCTATTAAAACCACATTTCTGGGTTAATGAGTTCAGAATATAAAGTAAATTATTTAGGAAATAACCAGGGTTTGAAACAAATTCATTTATAATGAACACAGAATCACAGAATGCTTTGAGTTGGAAGGGACCTTAAAGATCAGTAAGTTCCAATGCCCCTGTCATGGGCCTTGACAACTTTCACAACCAAGTTGCCCCATCCAGCCTGGCCTTAAACACTTCCAGGGATGGGGCATTCACAAATTCTCTGGGCAGCCTATTCCAGGGCCTCATCACCCTCACAGTAAAGAATTTCTTCCTAATATCCAGTCTAAACCTTCTCTCATTCAGTTTATAGCCATTCCCCCTTGTCCTGTCACTACCTGCCATTGCCCTCTCCAGCTCTCTTGTAGGCTCCTTTCAGGTATTGGAAAGCTGCAATTAGGTCACCCCTAAGCCATCCCTTCCAGGCTGCACAGACCCAATTCTCTCCGCCTTTCCTCACAGCAGAGGTTCCCCAGCCCTCTGAACATCTCGGTGGCCCTGCTCTGGACTCGCTCCAGCCCATCCATGTCCTTCCTGCACTGGGACCCCCGAGCTGGGTGCAGTGTTCCAGGTGGGGTGTCTCTCACCAGAGCAGGGCAGAGGGGCAGAATCCCCTCCCCTGCCCTGCTGGCCCCGCTGCTTTTGGTGCAGCCCAGGACACGTTTGGCTCTCTGGGCTGTGAGTGCTCATGGCCGGGTCATGTCCAGCCTCTCACCCACCAGCACCCCCAGGGCCTTCTGGGCAGGGCTGCTCTCAATCCCTTCATCCCCCAGCCTGTGCTGATACTGGGGGTTACCCAGCCCAGGTGCAGCACCGTGCACTTGGTCAAGTGTATTTCACATGTGCAGTGCATTTATTTGTGTGTGGTTTTACACCATTCCATTATATGAATATGCAAACTCAGTTTCAATTATGGTGTGATTGTACATCATGTAAGCAAAGGGTATTGTAATAATACCATCTTTTTTTTTTTTCCAAAGTATTATATAGGATTTTAAACCTTTGGTGTCTCTATTTCCATACATCATATAATGAAGATTTAAAACAGTGCTATACATTTATAGAAAGATATGTGTGTAACCTAGTTTTTGATTTTTCAGTGATTTTGAAATATGAGGAAATATTTTGAAACAAAAAGAAAAGCTGAGAATTCAGCAACAATAAAAATCCATTTTCACTGTGAAACTTCCAATGTATTGGAAGCATCACAATACTCATGTTCTATATTTGTCTACACTGGAGTTTCAGTTATTATATGTGAATTTCCCAGAATGTGTCTTAAATTCTTAGTATCTTTTTGTGCAAATCCAATCTTCTATTTTTATATAAAGGTCTAACTTTTACAGCAAGTGTCTCTGGGATATGCCTGAAGTTTTGAGAAACCAAATTATTGTTCTTATACTTAAAAATCTCTAAACCTTGACATTTGCATTTCCTGTTGGATTCTAAATAATTTCACAGTTACTTACTACTACTGCTGTACTCGGTACTAACCACTCTTCTCTAACAAAACAACCAAACTCAACTCATACCTTCAGGCTGCTACTGCTTAATTAGCAAAACTTTTATTTCAGTGAATCAGATTGTGTCAGTGAATCATTTGGTCCTAATTTTCTTGTATTAAATTACATTTTTTTATCTATATTTGCACATTTAAAATCTCTGATTTTCTTAGCTCAACCTTCTCTTATTATTTGTTACTTTGTAAGAATTTGTCCTATCGTGCATCAGAAATATACAGAATTAAGTTTGAATTTATCCTTAAATGTCACTGGTCCTGTAAATGTCATTATCTCTGCTTGTAATGAAACAAAGAGCTTCACAGAAGAAGATTCTAGAATCAAACTGCCCCTAGTTATGCCAACCTAAGCCTAAAGAATTCATATTAGTTTTTCTTAATTTAATTTTAAATTCAAAATATCTACAACAATTTCATTTTTATTCTAGTATCCAAATTCCCAAAACTTACACATCAAGCCTGTGTATTTACAAATACACAGTTTGTTACAAAGTGAGAGACAGTTAGCTTCCTTTCAAGCATGTTCAGATCTAGAGATAAAATATAAAATACTTGCATGATGTTTTCTCAGAATGAAAGCATTTTTATGTCTTTAGACATGTTTTGTATTGAATGAGAGGCCAGTGGATTCTTCTTGAAAATGGAGGTTTGTGAATACATTTTTTGAAAAAAACAACTGTGTTATGTGTGTCAACAGATATTTGATACTTTTTTTGGTGCACAAATTTTCAGTTGCAAGTAGTTGGAAAGCTTAGATTTATCCTCCTTTTTAAGCCTTGGTGATGGAGTCAATTGGAAGGAAAATAATTAATTTTATTTCAACATTTTTGGAAAAAATAAATTATAGTAACAGCTATAATTGGTCAGACAAAGGTCTTTGAGACTTGTCTCCAATAGCTGACAAGTGGCAGATGCTTCCAAAAAGAAAGCAGGTGTCCAGTGATTTTTTTTTTTTCCTAACATAACTTCTTAGCCTCTTGAAAATCAATAATTTTCGATTTATTTGAGACAGATGCTGCCTCTGAATTACTGTATTTAATAGCCACGTTCTTCAAAAATTTACCAAACATTTTAGAAATTTGAAACTCCTATTTTTAACAGATAAATAAAGAAGAAAAAAGAGGTTCAATAAATCTATCAAATAAATAAAGAAATGTTTGCATTCTTTCTTTTTCCAAAACCAAATAAGTTTGTTTCAGGGTGTTTATTTTATTGTTCCTCCTCCAATGTGCAGCTATTTCAGTGATACTGGTGGTGATACACAAATACAATACTTTTTTATCAAACATTCTAGACATTAAGTGAAAACCCTGTTGTTGCTGGAGACAGACAGGAGCCTAAACTAGTACAAATGAGATTTTCACATAAAAATTAAGAACAAGTAACAATTACAGCTTGTGACTTAACTTTGTCCATAATTACATTCCAAAAGGTGTATATTTCTTAAAAGGCTTTGAATTGAATGTCCTGGACTGTTTCCTATTTCATTATTGCAGAGAGAAACCACACGAGCTTGAAGCATTGTGCTTCATTCCTTTAAATAAAATTAACTTTAAAAATCTTAGAGCACATCAAATCTTGGAGAATTTTAATGGGATAAATACCACTCTACCTTCTACCCCAGTCCTGCACATGAAACCTAATTAAAATCACTAGAATGGGCTGGTATAACTGAGAGTAGAATTTCATACCTCTAAACAGATTTAGGCAGAAAGTATTACCATTGACAATCTTACTACATTTGAAAATTAAATATGCTGCTATTATTTTACAGTAATTGTACATTTCTGTAGAATTTTTCATTCATATTCCCTACAGTTATTTAATTCTTTTGATGCAATAGTGATAACGTTGCAGAACTGTGATATTATACTAACTGAAAATTACTGTCAAAGTCCATGGATATTGTACTGTAATGCATTCACTGACAGTATATACAGAAATGTATTGGCCCGCTTTCCTATGCAAAAAGTTATTTCATCATTAAATTTCTTCAACAGTGATTAAACTGCTAAATTTTAAACTGCTAAAGATGTCTGGAGAGAATAATGATGAGTCATTCCTATTACCAAACTGTGTGTAGAAAATTAAAAATGTATTTTAATTTTATATGTTACTTGAAAGGTTGAAATATTGAAGTATTAATAAATAGACAATATTTTTAGATCAACTATGTGAAAGCGTTTTGTGAAATATTTATGCTACAAAAATGACATATGGTCTCCTGTTAGGCCATGTATTTAATTCTAACTGAAATAGCATGTTGACTTGTGATTTAATATTTTGTTGTGTTCTTTAAGGACCGATTCATTCTAACAAGACACTGTTAAGCCTGAAGGTAAACGACACTCATGCATTTAGCAAACTTTGTATCCAGCATATGTTTAGTCCCACAAGGGATCTTTATTCATGTGACCAAACATACTGATTTCTGTGGAACTCACCGTAGGACTTCTCATTGGAAAAACACCTGAGGCTAATTATTTAGTTTAGATTGCCTAAATATAAATAACTAAATTCATTTAGACGTCTTACTTAGGAGAATAACATATTTTGAGGAATAGCCTGCTATAAAATTATTTTTGTGTGGCTTTATATAAATTGCTTAACTGCCTAATGAAAATAAGTAATGAAATAAGCCTAATTTCTCTTAATTATTGTACAGTTAAAAAAATAGTGCTTAATATGTGATACAGAATTGTACACTTATTATAAAATGGAGACCGCTATGTATTTAGCAACAGGTTATTTGTTTTCCATGGATAATAAGGTATTCTTTCTTAACATTGTCTAAAACAGAGTTCTATTACAGGTTCCATGTGTCTTTAATTTTGTCTTACAATTCTGTTAACTGTGGCAACAATGTACAAGTTAATTAAATGCATATGCTCTTGAATTATTTAGTTTTTGAGTTATTTAGAGATTAATTATTTTGTAATTGTTTTGCAAGTTCTTTAGCTTGTGGTAATGGTTACTGTGAATTGGTACCACATTTAATTTTTTGTTCCAACATTGTGAATTATATGATGTGCCATCATAAGAAAGTACATTCATATTTTTATTTGGCATTAATTGCCTATAAAATAGTGTGTCTCTATGTTTGTGTTCATCCTGTAGTATTTTCTGTCAATATAATGAATAATGTTGCAGTATTGATATTGTATCGCCATATGATACTGCTTGAATTAATTATATTACAGCCTTTAAAATTTAAAACATTTAACTGACTTGAACACTGATCTCTGACATTATATATTGTTTCTCATGCCTTGTTGGCAGTGTCTTACAGTGAGCATAACATGTCTCCCATGTGTAATATTCTCTTTGTAGTTGTGTTTGTCAGGCTGTTTGTGCTGTCTCTCTGAACAGGGCTACTATAATTTATTAGTAATGCTCTTATCTATTTTTCCATAGACTGTGTTTTACACAAAAATCAATAAAAGATCAATGTAAGGTATTTTGCTTTTTCTTCTGTTCTTATGCAGAATAAATTTTAGTTTGTGTTTCTTTCTAATACATGTGTGCTCTGATCAACATTTTCTCTGAGAGATAAAACTTGAATGTGATTTCATAAAAATATTCTAAGGGTAATTTATTTCTTTTTCAATGTCTGGATAACAGCTTTTTCACATACTCACTGGATAGCAATATCCCTTCTCCTACTCTTAAGATATTCTCCATGTTTTCAGAACACAAGAGTGAACACTACAGTACTATCAGCATATATTCAGTCCACTTTTCATTCAACAAAAAGTTTGGCCATGATGAGATTGCTAGGCACCGATATATTTGCCAAGTGTCCTGTTGTGTGTATGAAACAGAATTACTCTTCAAATGAAACAAACAGGTGAAGCACTTTGCAATCCTTCATTTGGAAAAACATAACTTTTTTCCTAAGAGGCTTATGCCAGCCTAAGAGGCAAACAATACATGAGAGGTATAATGCTGCTTAACTGTGGATCAGCGGCATAAACTGTTCTGAGTTCGGAGAGGTAAAGATGCATGGGTCAGTAGAGCTGGCAGCATTTGCATTGCTTTCACATTACGTTACGTGGCCTTCCCAGACTCCCAAATGGAATATACATATTTTTCAAATTCAGAACATTTAATATTAGTTTGTGCCATGCCTAACCTAAAAGTAACATTTTGGACCTTGAAGTCTTTCTTGGCTTTTATTTTTTAATCTCCTCATTTATCTGTATCTCACTGCTTCCTCTATTGAATGTTGATATTATGCCAGCAGCTGGGTCCCCAAACTTACACCTTTCTCCAGCCTTACCTTGTACTGTCCAAGAGTATAAGTTCAGTGTCCTGTGATTTACTGTGTTTCCTTACAGTAATAAAGATCAGTGTGAAAGTTTCCCTCAATTCCATACCACCCCATGACCTCAACACTATTTTAATAGTACAGGCAGATAAATCCAGATGTTGGGAGCTCTGTTGACTTGACGGGTTTAAGATTGAGTCTATCGCCAGCCACTTCAAAGGTCTTTTCCTTTTATTCTGTGAATATCAAACACAGAATGTCTGTCAGGACTGACAAAAAAAAAAAGAATGAAAAGGAAGTCAAGGAGTCAACAGACATAGAAAGAATCTTTGACTCTGATTTCTGTACTTTAAAGACCTCAGTGTCATATTTGATAAAGAGTGCAGGTGGCTTTGGACAGAGTCTACAGGTTCAAGACAGCCAAAGAAAGGACATCACTTGACTAAAGCTGAAGACCCCGACTGCGGCACATGAAAGGAATATATTGAATAGTAGTCCTTTAAAACTCAAAATCTAATTTGTAAAACAGCGAATACTGAATGCTAGAGGTAATGATTCACTCAGCAAAGTCAACAGGAGACTAATGACAGACCTAGATATGTAACCTTGATCTTCTAACACGTAGCTGTGTCCTACACACAGAGCCCTGTGGTTTTATGAAATTTAAGTTTTGGCTCAAGAACAGAGTTTGCTGAACTGTGTCTTCACACCAAAATAGTGTGTCCTCAGTCAAAACAGAAATCCTCTTTACATGAAGTCTACCTTTTTAGTATATTTCTTCGCATTTGTAAGACTTAAAATTCAATACTCTCATATGTAAGGCCTCAGTGTCTTGAATATTTTCAGTACCAATGGAAGAGGTAGATGTGATAAAAGTACAATATAAGTTTGGGGTTTATTAACTTTTGAGTAAATATTTTCACAGTTGATTGTATGATTTTGAGGATGGGTATTTGCCATCAAAGGCAGCAGAATCCCTGTAGTTGAACTTGCATAATGTAGCTTTCATCCTAAATTTTAAAAGCTTCATTTTGAAGAAGGTGCACAGTGACCAAATGGAGCTTTGCAATATGATGTTTGGAACAGTGAGCCAACGAGTGCCATGTGATTTAAGCTTATAATTTACAGACTAAGTTGCCCAATTTAGGTATATTCTCTACACATTTGTCATTCAAAACACGGAAAAACCAAACTTGAAATCATTTAGGCTACAATAGAAATAAATGTAAGCATTTTTTTTATAGAAGCTTTAAAAATTTGAAAACATAAACTTCAGTTCCTATCTGGGCACCAAGGAAAAAAAAAATAATCCAGTTTTTTCAGCTAACTGCCTGCAGACATATAAGCATTGTCAGCACAATTAATCTCAGATGCTTAATAGGAAATCTTGTTCCATCCAGTGTAAGCCCAGATTCAAAACAGAATGTTCACAGCAAAAAATATTTAAGTAGAACATGGAAGGGCCAGTAAAGTGGTTAGAGTAATGGAGAGATGTGTGTACATGTACAGATGCAGAGTGTCAAACACCAGCTCCAAGGCTGGCAACTGCAGTGTCACATCGTGTGAGGGCACTGTATAATGTGCTGCAGGTCCTGCCTTTTTGTCACCTGTGCTCTATGATCGCAACTCAGCATGTTATGGATGTCAAAGGGGTCATTGCATTTTCTAAATTTAGAGTCTTATACTATGCTAGGCTATATTTTTGCCATCATTTTTGGAGTTTCATACAGGATGAATTTCTACTAAATGCAGAGTGTGCATGGGTATTTTTGTGTATACACAGATACACAATATTGGGTATTTTCCCTTTGATGGAAAGTGAACTCTGTAGCATATGTGTACTAAATGTGGGATGCACTTATTTCTGCAGAAGGCAGGTATGAAATGGGAGGGGTGTAGCATGCAAGCTGGGAAAAATGAAAATAAGGACTGTGTTTTTTGTAGTTGGAGCCATAAAGGTGTCTTTCTTGATTGTTATCAATCACTTTTCGTATAAAAGCCATCTGAAGATTTAAACAGCTATCTTAGCATTTAATAAATTTATTCACATATTGAAATATTTGGAATCATCGTAGTTAATTATTTGTCAATGAAAACTGAGGTTGGCATCAGGAGTGCCTGCACTCAAAGACTTGGGGTATGTATATATCCAATGTGACATGTATGCAACTTGCCCAAAGTGAATCCAGATCCTAGGAATGGCAACTAAAGTGAGCAGTCCAGTAGAGACCTGGGAGCACACCAAACTCTCTGTTGTCCTTGAATCTCAGCTGTCAACTACACCTCAAACAGCTGCTCACTGCTTGCAAGTAGAAGATATCTATATCCCCTCACCCTTCTGTCCCTGCTTTTAGTACTTTTTTGTGTTGGTCCGTGCAGAGAAAAGGTTCCTTTTACCCGCTGCGAGGCTACCCCAGGCAGTGCTTTCCTCTCGGGGGTTTGTCATGGTGGCGTCTCATGGAGTAACCATTTATTCATGGTTACTTGTTACGGATCGACCGGCCTCTTCCATCTGCCCAGCTTGTGGGAGCCGCCGAGCCTCTGCCCCGGACGGGGTGGGGAAATGGTTTTGTCGCCGAGGTCGCGTTCACGGATAGCAGCCCACGAAGTGACTTTCCTGGCAGGGTGGAGGAGGGCGGGGGTCGCGGCAGGGCTGTAGCAGCGGAACGCGGCGGGAGGCCCGGGCCGGGCGGGCCGGGCCCCGGCGCCGCTGCCATGGCAACGGCCGGGCCGCGCTGCCG
>WAAG01001868.1:0-44544 GCA_013390105.1 Tichodroma muraria | reverse complement strand
CCCCTCCACCACCAGCACTGCCCCTCCTGTCACAGTGTGCTGGAACGTGAGGGTTTGGGCAGGTTGGGATTGCTGAGGTCATTGCACCAACCTGCCAGGTCTGCCCTCACCCCTGCCGTGGTGCTCTGCTCGTGTCTCCTCCTCCAGAGGCTGCTCCCGCCTCAAGGCAGCATCTGAGGGTCTGTCTGATGGTCACCCTTTAGCCAGGGTGGGATCAGCTTTGTGCTCATTGAGTCCATCCCTTTCCCTGGTGAGTTTTAGGCAAGTGGAGCAATCTTAATTTTCAGCCCCTTTTTGAAGGGTTTGACACCATAAGCTAGGGGTACAGGAAAAGCTATCACTCAAAAAGCCCCACAGTTTAAGGACTTGGAGGTTACTTTTCTTGCCATGGAGCAAAGGTAAAATAAGTTTCATTTGAACTTGATGAAATAAGTTTCCCTTGTACTTTTGCCACTTTTTTGTGAGGAATAATGACTGAACTGATGGTGGAGTGAGTTGTACACGAAGGGGCAGGATTTCTGTTTCTGCCACTTTAGCATTATTTTCCTTTAAAAAAGGGGTAAGCCCATGAAGGTGTTGGCACGTACTGGTTGAAAGTCTGAAAAATGAGTATCAAAAAGTTTAAAAGGCAGGACAGTGTTTTCCATGATGTATCCACCACCTGGAAAGAGGAATGCATACTCATGATATTGTTCTGTTGCAACTCCTTGGCAAATTTTTCCTAGGAAAATAGGGAAAAGAATTAGCAATCTTTAAATATGATACTTAACCTGGGGACCGTTTGGCATTTTCTTGTTTGCATCTCTCAAGTTTCCTTGGCCCATCAGCCCCGGAGTCACATTAATTCATCAGTTGTGTTTTGGGGATGTAAATCTATTTGCAGTTCTGGAATGGCCACAGAAGGGCCTGGTCAGAGCTCTGGCAGGGCATCCATCAAACAGCATCACATAAGAGGTGTCTCTGATCACAGCAGTGGCCACTCAGGGTTGCCACTGCTTTGGAAGCAGATGTGCAACAGAAAACTGAGGTTTTATCAAAGGTTTTCAGGGCAGTGAGTTACCATGGCAGTTGCAGTAAGATAAAACACTGTAGGATCTTTGAGAAGGTGTCTGTTATAATTTTGTAATTCTATAGGGCGTATTGTCCAGGAATTCAAAGCATCCCATTAAGTTTCACTGTTCTATTGTAAGGTGGGTAAATATGATTAGTTCCATTATTAGACTGGCAAAACGAGACACTGAAGTGAGATGATTCCCCCACTGGGGCATACGTGCCACTGGTGTCAACTCTTCTGTGGTGTCAGCCTGCCACAGCCCAGCAAGGCAGCTGGGGGATGTCTGATAGCCCCTTTGAGCAGTTTTGCAGGCTCAGGTGCAGCTGTGTTTTCCCAGTGGTGTCTATTCCTGGTCTCTCAGAGATTCACCCCTGTAGTGAATATTTTACATATTTTCCTTGATGTATCTAAAAGCGGAGTTCATTAAGCAGTCCTTAAAAAAGGCCCTAGCACACAGTTCATGCCTTCATTAGCGTCTCTGTGCTGTCAGCGCTTTCATCAGCCCCCTCACCCCACTGAATCCTGCTCTGCTCCACTCCCACGCACTGCAGTTGTGCCCGAGACCAAACCTGCCCTGCCCACGTGTGCTGCACTCCCCCAGACCTGACCCCACACTGTCCCTGTCCCCTCCACAGCTCCTTTTGATCCCCGAGCAGCAGCAGCCGCCCTCCTGGGAGCCTCCACAGCCAGGTACGGGCAGAACTTCCTCCGCAGCACAGCTTTCTTATTAAAAATTACCCCCATAGGCTGATTGCTGTTATTATTCCTTTTTATCCTGTTATTGTCTCCCTTAGGCTAGTCAAACAGTGAAAAGACAAACTTTAATCAGTGATTGCTTTTACACTTGCTTGTGTTTCACACATGCTGGGAGGCACGAGGCTCCAGCCTGCACTCTCTCAGAGTGCTGCTTCCTTGCATTCCCGAGGTTCTTTTTGTAGAAGATGTTCTGCCTTTAAAGGTGATCTGTGCTCTAAAGGAGACAACAGCTCTTCCTCAATCCTGTCTTCCATGCCAGTGTTGCTCTACCTTTGTTAAAGCATGGGGTTATCCAGGCCTGGAGATGATCTGGGCTCTCCCAGCAGTGTGTGGGATGGAGAAGGCAGCACAGCATGTTTAGCTGTAAAGCCTGCCTTAAAGGAATTCAGCTTTCTCTGGGAAGGGGCCAACTGCAGCATTACACCTGAGCTCGTTCCAGCTCTAAGATCCTGTCTGATCTGAGGACACAGGGAGATCAGTGTGCTGGGGAGGCCGGCAGGGATCCTCCCAGGGCAGCCTCAGTGATCCCTTGGCAGTACCAGCCCACCTCCCGCTCGTTGCCTCGACCTGCAGCCCAGCTCCAGCTCCAAACCAACATCCGGCCACTGGTGAAGTGCAAATCCAGCTGCAAATGCAGCCACACAACACAACCTGCCAGCTGAACCCCACAGTCACGTCCCTGGGAGCATGAACACGGGCCCTGGTGATGGAACACCTCTCTGTGTGTGTGTGTGTGTGTGTGTGTGTGTGTGTGTGTGTGTGTGTGTGCACTCTGGGCCCACGCCTGGGAGGCTGCAGGGCACTCCTTGCTTTGTGCTCTTTCTCAGAAGATCGTGCACAAGGACTACAAACAATGGGATTAAATTTTTAATCTCTTTAATTAAAACACCCCAGTGCTGTTGCTGACTTCCCCTTCAGAATCCAGACTGCCCGAGTTCTCGTCGTTTCCTCGGTTGCCTGTGGCAAGAAGGGCTGAAAACCCTCTGCCCTTGCAGCCCTGCTGCCAGGTTTGCAGGGCTGCCATCAGCCAGGGCTGGTCTCTGAAGTGCTGGCACCCAGCAGAACAGCCCCTGTTCCTTGGCACAGCCCTGCAGTGGCATCCAGCTCACAGAGGTGTCTTGACTCATCCAGTTTGGGCCTCTTTAACTATTGTTATCTCCCCTTTCTTCACTGTTTGGGATCTCCTCAAGGCTGACATTTTGGTTGTGGTTTTAGTGCCTGCTGAAAGGTTCTTGTTCAAACCTTCTTAATGTTTTCCTTCTCAGGTTTCTTGCAAAGGGCTCCTGTGGGAACCCTGCTCTTCTCTGTGCTTCATTTCATAATCCTTCACCCTGGTCTCAAATATGACATGGTAGATCTTGCTGATTCACCAATTAAATCGAGTGGAATAATTTGGATTATTTTAAAAATAATTTTTAACACAGTTTAAATCAGCCCAATTGATTGTTCTCTCATGTAGCCCCTATTAGGCATTTTCTGAGATGGAAGAAAAAAATCATCGCTTTTATTATTTTTTCTGACTTTTGGCTTTTATGGCAGCACAGTGTTTGACTCTTTGCTCCTTGTCTTGCTCTGAAACAGTTTATCAAATCTCCTTCAACAATTACTGTCTGCTCCTCTATTATTCACTTTCACTTGCTTGATTCCTTCCTATCAATCAGCTTTCTTCTCCCTTTCCAGCCTGCATTCTGTCAGCATAAAAGTCTCCTGCTTGAACTGCAGACTTAACCCTTCCCTGAGTTCCCAGCTCTCCACACCCAGTGCCAAGGCAGCCGCTCATTTTCTGTCTCCCTGCTTCAGCCTAAGCTGCTCAGGCTCTCCATCACCTGCGCAATCTTTCCCTCCATTTGCAAGTGAGGAATTTCTGAGTCAACAAAATGGTTTTCTGCAGTTTTTGCTCACCATCCCAGTAAAGCTCCAAGTTACATTGAAACTTAGGTGGGTGCTAGATAGAGGTTTTTAGGGCTGAAACAGAACCTACTGCAGTGCTAGAGCTTCTGACTGGTTTCTGTGTGCCTCAAAAGAGCCTCTGTCCAAGAGATTCACCTCGCCATGAGATCTCCTCTGTAACTGGGTTGAAGCAGGACTCTGGGGAGGTGGTTTTGTTCCTGAAAATAAAAGCTGCCCATTCATTCTGACCACAGAAGTGGATCCTGCTCCATGTTCTGCTGTTTTCTTCTCTTCTTTACTTTCCAGCCCCTCTGCATCCTCCCTCCCCCAAATTTCACCATCCCCAGTGCCATTGTTGCTGGGTGCTTTCACCTTCACGTGTTTACATCATAAAGACTCTCAAAGAAAAAGGTTTTCCTAAGTAGGAAGCAGAGCTCTGGTTTTATCATAATCATTAATAAAGCAATTAATTTGGTCTGTGCGCTATGAAATTTGAAGACCTGTGGTAGGTCATGCTTAGAAGTACATGTCTTTTGTATTAGTGAAGCGATAAAATTCAAATGGAAATGAGAAATGTTTTCTTCTCTTTACATGGAATATGGAAAAAAATATGCCAGAATTTTACTGGGTTATTAAAGGAAATATGTCAGAGGGACTGTTCTTACTCTGTGCTTTTGAGTGTCAGAAAAATGTAGAAGATCACATTTTTTCAATGAAAAAAGTAGGCTTAATGTATAAAAATACTGTTTATTTATGAAAAATGTATAATTTTGTCCAACCCCAAGCCTCAGTCATGAAAGTGTCCTGCCCCCAGTGGCAGCAGGCTGGGTGGAGCAGATGAATGCAGTGCAGGGATGGGCTCTTACACTCTGCAGGCTCTGGTGTCTGGCCTTGCTGCTCGCGTGGAGGGGCCTGGAAGGAGAGTGATGGTGCCTGGGCTTCCTATCAATTAGGATCAAAGCCACTTAGCTGGCTGAGATGTGCTTCCTCTGAATCCTCATTTTGGGTTTCTGTCATGCTTCTTTAATCTCCTACAAAGTTACATTTCCATAAAAAAAAATTTCCATTTTTCCTGCTTATTTTCGTTAAATGGAAAGTCTCCTTAATGATGTTTTTTTGGATTCAGAAGCTCCTCATCTAGGTCAGCATTTTCAGAATGCCACTTTCCCAGTTGTTATAGCGCTACGCCTCAAATCCCTAATTCTAAACAATGAAAGTCTTGGAACAGTTCTTGCTTTCCTTTAATTTCCTTCCTTCGGAGAGCTGAATTTTTCCTCTCATCACGGTCTCCATCCCAGCTTCAACTCATTTATCAATTTATAAGTCTCGCTTCTTCCAGAATAGTTTTTCAGATACGTATTTTTAGATGAGAGCTGTTCCATCCTTCCAAAATGATCACTTCAAGCTCAGCCACTGGAGCTGAGACATACAATATTTAAATTATTATTTATAGTACAGGAACATGTGGAGACTTTCATTAAAGATAAGGCATTAGCCTTGTGCCTTGATGAGTAAAGGCACAGTGAGTGATGGTCCCTACTCTGAGCAATTTGCACTCTTCAGCCTGGGTGGACTTGCTGGCAGAATTTAAGGAGAAATTTAACCCAAACAGGTGTTGGCATCACTCAGGGCTGAATACAGCCCCCAAGTTGTGTCACAGTTGCCCAGCCCTGCCTGCCCCAGCTCAGGGTGCTGCTGTTTGTGTCTCAGTGCCTGACAGGCCAGAGAGACAGCAGGGTGGGGTGAATGTGAGGGACAGGGGACTCAGAGATCACAACCACCCATGGGAGATGCCAGGTGTGCACAGCTGGGCACATCTGCAGGGGAGTGCAGCAGAGGGATCCTCGGAGCCCTCGAGCATGGTGGGAAATGCCACCTGGGAAACAGGCCACGTGTACAAACATGGCCAGACATCTCCAGATTCCAGCATTTTTCCAGTCTCTGCTAGAGGTCCCTTTTCTCCAGCATGTCCCTAATCCTTTTGATTCCTCAGCTAGTACCAACTCATGATCTGTCAGGCCTCAGCAGAGCCTGGTGCATTTCTGTCCTGAAAGAAACCTTTCTACTTGGATTACCATTTATAGCTCCAATTTTTTTCACTAAGTGGTGTAAATTAGTTCTGTGTGACTTGATGGATTCTCTCCCTCCCCCTTGACAGCAGTGATAAAAGATCTGACCCCTTCCTGGATGTTTGTAAAACCAAACATACAAAATCTAATTTGTTTAGGGCTGAGCTTTTAATTGCTTCACCATCACAACGTGAAACCGAATGCTTCAGCAATCTTGGGGATTGATCGACTGATTTATAATAAGGGACTTGACCCAAGAGGGGTTATCAGCCTTGGATGTAGTAAAATAAATCTTTCTGGATTTGTCAGGATGTTGGTACAAACGTGTGTGGGGCACGGATTTGGTATGCAGCTTCTGAACCCTGCTGTGGCTGCTGATGAAATGTCCCAGTGAAATGGTCTTCAAGCTGCCCTTCTTATCAGGGCTGAACACTGCAACAGAGAAATGAAGCTTAACAACCCTGGCCAGGGTTTGCTCTGCTCCCAGGTGCCCGAAAATCAGGCTGTGTTCACTGACCCAACAGGAGGATGAAACCCCTGCAGGTTTGAGGGGCTTTTGGGTTTAGATTGCTAAGAATTAGGATTGCAAAACAGGCCCAAAGCTTATATGCAGAGTATTCCTGGTCTTAAACTGCCTCTAATTAATTTAGGGCTTTTTGCCCTGGCCCACAGATCATAAGGCCTTCTTTAGCCATTCAGAGGTAGCACCATTTTAGTCTTCTGCATGTGCTGATTAGTATCAAGTCAGAATAATTCTTTTCTCCCCAGAGAAATCCCCTGTGTTTTACTCATAAATAAAAAAGGAAAGGAAGAAACATTCTTGATGGTATTTTTGCGATTTGACTTTGCCTTTAGAATAGAACTGCACACACACAGCACTTGTCGTCCCTAAAACTTACATTTTGAAAGTTCTTTGAAGATCTAAATTACAGATCTTTCATATGAAAAGTTAATGAAGGACTCTAAACAAAATAAAATAGAAATGATGACATGAAAGAGCCTTCTTATGGCTTCAATAACAAGATAAACAGTTTAATATTCCACATACTGCATTAAAAATAACAGCTGGGCTCTGTGGAGATGAGTCCCCTACCTCAGCTACACCGGTTCCCACATTACCCGAGGACAGGCTGGTGACTCTCCCTCACTTGTCACCTCCCTCTAGCCCCCAGAAATGCTGAAGGCAGCCAGCACCTGATCAGATTTAGCAGACACCACAACTACTTTAACAAACACAGAATGAAGTGCCATTACCAGCACCACTTCAGTACCCCCGAGTGATAGACACATTCTGTATTGACAGCCTCCAATTTTAATGAGCTATTGCTGTTTCAGACTGTATTGATTGGCATTTTTTTCTCTTCCTCCAATTCAGCAAGAGGAAACAAGAACCAGCATTTCATTAAAAGGAAACTTTGTCCAGTGTTTCATATTTCATGAATACTTGTGAGTGAACATATCCCATAAAATAACCAATTAATTCAGCCAGGCTAGCACTCAGACTGAAAACTACACCACTACTTTCACAGAAGCCTGGGGAGGCCCAAGGTTTAACATTTCCTACTGTACAAAAAGTTCCCAAACGCAATTTTCATCCACATCCCTTGATTCACTTCACTTTCTACCTCTCGGCTTTCCTGACAGCTTCTGCTGTGTTTGTTGTTCTGTGTGACTATTGTACCGTGCTGCTTGCAGCTCAGGGTGTTTCAGATGCAATCCCCGCTTTTCTCGGAGTGCTTTTTGTTATTGTTGCTTTTGACAACATCACAGATTCAAGTTAAAAGTGACCAAAAGAGCAGGGGAAGGAGTAACCTGCAGTAATGACTTGCAAATTGTGTTAATTTCATAGTGGGATTCTGCTTTTTGATAGGATTTAATGCGTAATGAGCTCCTGAGACGTTATTTTTGCTTCAAAGCTTTGCTGAGTACTAGATCCTATTAAATTCTTGCAGTGAACACACCAAAAAAATACTTTGAGCTAATTTTAATAATTTTTAATTGAAGGAATATTTTTATTCCAATTTGAATATTCAAGCTGTTCAAAAGTTAACACATTCTCAAAGTATGCATCAGGCTTTTCTTTCCATAAAACCTTTTTTTTAGGCAGCTTGTGGCTTTTGGGGAGGGAGGCAGGTTTTTTGTCCCAGATTTGTTTTTCAGACCCAATTGAAACAAATTTAGGCATATTTTGCTATTTATTTCTTTTTAAGTGCCTGCATGCTGCAGTCTAATCTCCATTCTTTTTATTGCTGTTTTATAGTCTGCCGTTATTGTCTGTTTCCTTCGCGTTTTCCTAAAAGCAGAAACAAACTACAAATTTCCCTGCTAGTCCTTTCTTGTGTGGTAGCAGGAGCTGGATTTGTGTGCGTGTGTCACGCTCAGTAACATATGTATTTCGTTGTTAGCAGTGTTGTTATGTTACATTAAATCTTAGGGATTCCAACAGAGCCTGGCATCCCAGGCTGCAAAACAACTCGCAGGAGCCCAAACAGCATCAAAATCTACACGCACGAGCAAGGGGTGTGTGGCTGCTTCAGGAGGAGGAGGAGACCCAGAGGGGTTCAGCGAGCTGGTTCCAGCCTTCCCAAAGGCCTGGAGCTGGTTCCTGCAGCCACCAGGCTGTTGGGTTTATCCTCTGGACCTGAACGCTCTCCAGAATCCCAGGGGAGGCTGGAGAGCAGCGGGCAGGGGTGTGACAAGTGAAACACAGCCCTGGGGCTCCTCTGGCACAGCTCTGCTCACTTTGGGCGCAGACTGGGCGTGCAAGGGCAGCTGTGCTGAAGGGGGGCCCTGGCTGGGCCAGCTGAGCCCCTGACCCGCTGGCCACTCTGGCCATGCTGGTGTGGAGAGCTTCTGACCCCACACCTCTGCCTGCAGAGGGCTGGGGGCTGACAGGGCCGAGTGGAGCTGGCGTGGGCGACCCCAGCTTGCCTGGCCTTTCCTTAGGTGAGAGCAGCCGGACACTCTGGGGACACAGGTGAGCCGTGGCCTCAGCTCAGAGGGGTTTTGCTTTGCTGCCCTGGCAGTGCAGCCGGCCGGGGGCTCTATTAGTGCTAAATGAGTGACCCTAATGAGTCCCTTAGTCCTCCTATGTCCATGTCAGTTTTTAGGAATCAGAGGCAGATGGTTAAGAGCTCTTGAGATGTTTGGGGTGACCTTGGGGAGGCTCTAACTGCAATGCAAAATTGCAAATGGTGAATGCAGTAAGCAGATTAAGAGTCTGGCACTCTGGCAAATCTCAAGACCTAGTCTTATGTTGCTATTTTTCCCCTATGGCAAACTTACAGATTTCACAATGACTTTGCTGTAGCAGTGACTTGAAAATTATAGTGAGAGAGTGTTCCCTTTTAAATAATGGATTATGAGGCAAAGATTAATTTTTGCTCAATTTTCACACTAATTCAGTGCCTTGCTGCCAGCAGAAGCACAAAGAAGGACATGAATTCACAGTGGCTTTCTCCTCTTCCAACGTTGTCACATGCTTTTATTGGATGGGACTGTTTGCGATGAAGTCCCGTCATTCACATCTGGTGCCTGCTGAACCGTGGCACTCTGACACCTCCTGGAACATCCTTTGGTTCTTGTCAGCAGTGGAGAGCTCAGCCCCTACCCAGCCTGCCCCGTGCTGGTCTGAAGGAAACCAGTCCTGCCGTGGACAGAGGGTCACAAACCGACGGCCCAGCGACGGCCACCACTCTGCAGCTGCCAGGTGCCTCTTGTTTTTCGGGCCAGTTGAAAAAGCAGGGGAGAGGGAGAGAGAAAGAGAAGGAAAGACAGACAGCTGAGAAGAGGTGAAACCAGAAATGCTATGTCCCAGAGGCATTTATCAGCCCAAATGAAATGGAAACAGCGAAAGGGAAACACTGCTTTGCTTTTCTCAAAATTGTATTTCCAGTTGAATGAGTTGAAAAGAAAATATTCTTTCCTTTTCCTGCGATTTTGAGAGATCTGTTTGCTAAGTCTGCAGGCTTAGTAGGAGAGACAAGGAGTATTTATTTTCTGTATACGTTGGTAATTTATGAGGTTGCTATAAATGCAGAGTTTATGGAAGTAAAATCAGGCCATGAAATAAAAAGGATTTTATTCAAATATCCCAGCTTATTAATTCTTTCTAATTCTTCACAGAGGAGGAGATGAATGAGGATGCAGACACGGTTTACTGAATATTAAGAGGGAGAAGATCCAGTAAAAGTAGCAAATGCAGGTATAATTTAAAAATAGAAAAAAGATGAAAGATAAGTGAATTTTATTAGGGATTGAAATATAATTGAATTTTCCTTTTCCTATTTTGCCATCAAAGATGGCAGAAAGAAGTTTACCATTGTGGGAAAGGGTCTTGCATTGCTAACAAACCTGTGCAAAGTGGCTTTACCTTCCTGTGCAGCAGGCTGTGACTGAAGGGATGTAAATGCAGCTCTTATCTGTGCCACATGAAGGGGTGGAGAGGAGATTTAGAGCCTTGAGCAAGAAATGAGATGGCACAATAACTTTCACTGGGATTTAGTGCTCCACCAAGAGCAGAAATGGGGCAAACACGTCCTTCTGTATGAGCAGCATGAACTGTCTGCTCCGCTGAGTGTCCATCAGTGTGCCTGGCTGTGTGGTGTGTTACTGGCCTGCCTTCATCTCCAGAAATGTCCAGGATGATGAAGGGATGGGGAAAGATCCCATTATGTGATGTGCTGGGAAATACACAGGGAGATAGAGGTGCTGCTGGGGAGCCACAGAGTCCCAGGCTAAGGTGCTGGAGCTGGGAGTCCCCAAAGCTCTCAGAAATCTCTGCTTTCCGGTGCTTTCTGGGGGAAAAGAGCGCGAATCTTCAGCGTGCGCCGGCCGCGTCAGCAGGCTCTCCCTGGGCACAGCACCCCTCCCAGGGGCTGCTGTCCCCTGGTGCTTGGACCTGCAAAGGGAGGACACATCAGGTGTGTTGAATGAAGGTGTACTGAGTGCTGGAGCAGTCTGTCAGGTGATCCTCACCCCACAGAGCAATCATCTGCAGGCCTTCACCAAACCAAGTGCTTACTGTTAGCTAACTTGGGAAAAATGCAAATGTCCCAAGAAACGCCTCCTGTCCTGGCAGACCCAGAGGCCCTGAGCTGCCTTTTCCACACTTTCCAGGTTTGTAACGTGAGTGTATTCAGTATTTGGCAGCTGTCTTTAGGGGGTCTGCCTCCCCCTCAATTGCCACTGCATACCTGGGGACCAGTGTTCAAACAGAGCCCACATCCTTCATGGACTCTTTGCCTGGCTGAGTGGAGCTACTGGCAGCAGCAGCCACCACCCAGCTCCCTGGACTAAATGAGATGGGAGGACAGAAGCTAAGATCTGTTTCCTCCAATTAAACTGGGGAGGAAATTAAATTAGGGGGGCTCTGTAGTCGAGGCAAATGGGACAAAATGAGAAAAAGGTCGGTGTGATGGCTCTGAGAGGAGGCATCAGCCTCCTTTGCATCTTGGCACCTCCTGACCTTGCGTGTCCATCTGAGCCACTCCTCTCTGCTCTGGGGTTGAGCTGTGATCACCAGGGCTCTGCAGCTCTGGCAGAGTTCACACGACAGCTCCAGTGGTGGCAGAGGAGCAGCTCTGCTCCCAGAGTGGCAGCTGGCAGTGACACGGAGCAGCTGCACGGGGCAGGAGGGACTGGAAGTCTGTGCTGAAACCGTGGGACAGAGGGGTTTGAAGAGAGACTGGCTCTGAGTTCCTAGTCCAGTGGCACTCCACGGGGGGCTGGGCTGGGGCTGTGATGGCGAGATGAGATGAGCTGCACTTCACACGGTGCAGGAGTGCAGGAGCAGTTGGGGGAACTTTGGTGTCTTTTTTTGGAACGCTTTTGATAGTCGAGGTGCCATCTGACCTTCTGCATTTGAGATGTGATGGCTCAGGGATCTCCAGCTATAATATTGGCCATCAGTCCCTACTCTCCTATACAGAACTAGAGCCAGGCTCAGAAAAGCCTCAGAGAAAGCTGCCTGTTCTGAGAAGCAATTCCCATTGTTGCATTCACTAAAACTTCTGGGCCCCTGAGGTATACAAGGGAGTGTCTGAGTTGTAAGTATCAAAAGAAATTAATTATTCTATATTATAATTAAGTCTTTTTTAATTAGCTGAATAATTGGAATTTTTCTTGCATTACAATGAAGGTTTTCACACAGCCAGATAATCTGAAACTTTAGAGGGATTTACCTGAGAAATTTCTCATGCACAATTGTCTTCTTGTAATATAAAGTAGTAAATAAGGTTCTAAGGTGGCTGCAAGAAAGGCAGCTCTCTTTAAAAGAAGTCTGTCAAGCCAGACTTGTCCCTCAAAATGTATGTTTTGTAAAAGCCTTCAGAAAATGTTGGGTCGAACTGTTTCAGTGTTACTGTGAGAAAATCAATATTTCCCTCTAGCCTTTGCAGCCCCCAAATTGTAGCGTGTTTGTGCAGAAGAAGCTGAAAGTGAAACTGTCTAAAAATGAGAGTGAAGTAAACTGGCCTGTTTCTGTAATTTTCCCCTAAAAGTCCCTGAGGTAAACGGAACAACACACTTGAGCAGTCAAAACTGAAATATTCTCCTAATGTAAACAGCTGAATTGGAGGATGTTGGTGGCATTCTGGGAGGGGTTTTTGCTTTTCTTTCAGCCTTTGTCCTCCTTCCCTCCCCTTCCCCATCTCCCTGGTCCTCGCGTGCTGTGCCACACAGCAGATCTTCCGGGCTCTGTCCTCCAGCAGGAGCACCAAGGAAGTCGTGCAAGATCCCAGTGTGCCTCAACACTGAAACCAGTGAATTGCCTGTCAGTTCCACAGCCCTGGAGGAGAGAGAAGCTTTTCCCACCGCTCCGCCACGGCAGCAGTCAGAGCATCAGGCAGAGGCAGCTCCGTGGGATGGGGACATTTGGGACCCTTGAGCTGCAGGGATGCAAACAGCACTCCCAGGTATTCCTGGGTCCTGCTGTGACCTCTGTGACATGGGTGTGGCTTAAGGGCTCTGTAGAATTAGCATTTGAACGGGTGATGCCAGGAGGAACAGAGCTTATTGTCTTGGTCCTGTGGCTGTAGGTGGGTATTCTCTGTTGCTGAAACCGAGTTCAAAAAGGAACCAAGTTGATTTGGTGAGTTTGGCTGAGACCTCTGTCAACAAAATTGAAAGGGAGAGTCTGGGAGACACATAGCTTGCTCACAGATGCACCAGTGTGGGTGCAGCAGCTTTACAATCTTGTGTGTTCACCTGTCTCAGACAGAAAAAAAAGATGAAGCCGGTTTGTTTTTGAGAACAGGAGGAGATCGGGAGAGCAAAGGACCAGAGCAAAGCAAATGCTATGCTGGCTGGCAAAGAGACTGCTCTCTTTGTGTTCTTTGTGCCTCACTGAAACATCTTCACAGGATTTTTTTCCCTCTAATCTGGAAATAATTCTGATTTATTTTAAGCCTTCTGTTAAGACGCTTCTGTCACGCAGCAGCGGCTGGCGGCGGCAGCCGCGTGCCCGCGGACGCCTGGCTGTGCTTCCGAGGGGCTGCTGCCTTCTCCAGTTGACACTGCAGTCAATTATTGTGTTTTCAATTATATATAAAAGGCAATGATGGAGGTTTTCAGCTTTTATAGCACCACAAATCACAGAGTCCTTCTCTGTCCACGCGGCCACAGCGTAGCAGGGGGATCGCGGCTTCCCCGCTCAGGCTACAGAGGGAGCAGTGCCGTCGGGGAACCACGGGCTGGTTTTGCATGAGTTGATTTTTGGTGAGGAGCGAAGGAGAAACCCCCAAATTCCAAAAGGACGCCATGGGGAGGGCAAACCTCCACGGGCAGCTGCTCCTCTGCTCCTTCAGCCACCAGCCCCTGGCTGCCGGGCAGGCAGGGATCCCTGTGATCCCTGGGCTGTGCCGTGGAGGGGCAGCAAGGTCTGTTTTCTGTGTGCTTCCCGTGGTCAACAGCACGTCTGGCGTAATAGTCCGTTTACTTTCCTCGATTGCAGCCTTTGTGCCAGAAAACTGATGGTCCTTTTGACCACACTTCGGGGCAAACCTCAACAACTCGATTTCTTTTTGTGGCACCACTATTAAGATGCCTTTTTCTGCAGGAGCTTTTTTGTGAAGGAGCTGTGCAGCTTGTGTGGGCAAGGAAGGGTTAAGGTGAGGACATCATTCCTGAGAAGGGTCATGGCACAGAGAGTGACCCTGGCTGCAGCACTTCCGTGGTGTTTAGTCACAGCTTCTTGCCAGCTCAAAGTTACTGGGTAGATCTGTAGGCTGGGAAGCTGGTGGGAACTGGGATCTGTTTCTCAGAATGATCATTTCATTGCACACGATATCGTAACATAATTGTATTTGCAAGGTTAGCCCTGCAAAAAAAGGGCTTGGACTGGCAGATCAGGAGTGTTTGCCTTTGAAACCAGACAAGATAAGGAAAAAACCAAGGTTGTAATAGAGCACAAACAATCCTACTCATTAGCCAGAAGATGCCAGCTACCATCCAGGGATCTGAAAAGCACTCACCACTGGCAGGCTCGATCTTGACTTCAGCATGTGGGTACCTAATAAACATTTAAATTCCCCAAAATGGTCTGGTACAAGGGCAGCACTAGCACTGGTCAGCTTCTCCAGTTCCCTTTAGTAGAAGAGATATTAGCAAAGCCATTTTTATTGTGCTCTGCTGGCGGGGAAGGGGGTGTCTGAATGCATCACAGGCTGTGTTTCACCTGTGGCAGATTGGTGGTAACCCAGCAGTCAGGTCCAGGAGAGCGAGGCTGTGAGAGGCTGAGCGGGCAGGAACAGAAATCAAATCATTGCCACAAAGAGTGAACAAGAACACTTGAATTCTGAGACTCCAGTGAGAAAGCAAGTGAGAAAAATAAACAGAGGCTGTCAGCTAAACTGGATATATTGATTGCAGTACAAACTGGAGGAGGAGAAGTGATCCTGGTGACTGGGATGGGGATATTTGGAATGGTTCTGTTTCACCCAGAATACACCCTGGACCCCTGTGCTCCTTTGCATGGTAAAGATACAGGCAAGGAGGATTCCCTCCCCCATGGTAAAGAAAGCTGTTAGTTCAAGGACACAGGGACCAGTGGGACAGAGAGACCACTGAGAGACTCAGTTAACTGGAGCTGGTTACCAGTGAAGTCTGATTTTGAGCCTAAACTGGGGAAAAAAAAACCAACAAAAAAAAACATTCCTAGGAAATGGCTCCTGGTGTATCTGCTGCACTGTTGCTGGGGGATAGTGAACTGGGATTCCGAATTTGCTGGATGTTAGGCATGACTGTGGGGCCTGGGAATGCTGCTAGCATAAATTAGGGGCAGGGGTGGAAGGACGTGCCAGGAGGACTGGAAGGATTCTCTGGAAAGAAAAGGAAATTGTAAGTTCTTAGACAAAGCAATTGGTAGCAGCACTAATTTCTTTCATGGACCAGTGTCCAGAGGACAAACAAACCCAAAGCTGTGGAGGAGGAGAGGGCCCTTGACTGTCCTGCACTTTGTGGCTCTCTGCCCACAGGAAGGCAGAGGGTATCCTGTCTGGACTGGATAAATCTTGGAAATGGCATTCGAAGTAGACGTGAAATAGGGTTTGGAGTGAACTGGAGCCTGGGAGAAGATCTGGCTAGATGGAATATGAAATCCATTAGTGTCTTAATGCATAAATTGGCAGAACTGTACAACAGCAATGAAAAACAAGCTACTGGGAGCCCAAACTGTTATTAGATTCTGGTGCCTCAGTGACCATTGAAATTAGTATTCTGCAAGAGTGAGGGTGCCCATAAGGTGCCCCAACAGAAGCAAGTGTACAGGGATCTCCTCTGGTGCAGGGAGAGTCTCAGCTCTGTCCCCCCACACTCCAGTGCAAACTGCTTACTGGAGAGTGTGCCTGAGGGTTTTTTGTATTCAGCATCATGTACAGGATAAAAAATGGGCTTTTCAGCAGCCTGTTTCTTAAACAAAATAGGTGAGTTTAGATCTGACTAACTGTGCAAGGATAATACAGAAATAGAAAGACTCATAATTACCTTACCTACAAAATGATGTTTTCCTGTAAAGGCTCCTGAAATAGGCAGAAGAGCTTGGGATGAGGGTCAGTTACCTTTCTGCAAGTATAAGCTTGAGATAAGTTGGAGTATGGGAAGATTAATGCCTTTGCTTTAATAGCAGGGCTTGATCCAAGACTGCAGAAATGCTGTAAGTACCCAAGCGAGCCCAGAAAGCCTGGTGGATCAAGGAGTGCCAGTGCAATGACCCAGTGTGTGTAATTCCCCTGTGGGGCTGGTAGTAAAGGGAAATAGATGCATCTGACTGTGTATTTCAGAGCATTAAATGCTGTAACTCTGCAAACATCACCTCTCCTTGTTAAAATGCCAGAAATTACAGCTGCAGTAGTACAAGGAGCAAAGTGGGTTTTGGCCATAGATCTAGCAAATGCATTTTTCTTTAGCTCTTTAGCAGAGAAATGTTGGTAAAAGTTTGGGGTTTACAGTTCAGGAGGGGAAAAAAATATTTCACTTGAGTTCCACAAGGTTTTCACAAGCTCCTATGATCTGTCACGTACACATCACCCAAATGTGGGAGAAATTAGCCTGCAGGTCCAGGAAGTGTGTGACATCAGATGTAGCTCACACCTGAACTGGGAAGATTCTGAAGAACAAGCATGTCAGCAGACTGGAAGATTTGGCTGCAGTCCAGGAGGAAGGATTGAAAGTCAACAGACAAAAGGTTCAATTAGTGCAACAAGAGGTAAAATATTTAGGAGCAATACGAGGTACTGAAGGCCAGGCTGCTGATAAACAGAGTGTGGAATTAATTTCAAAGCTGCCCAGCCCCACTGCTCTGCCTAGCTAAGAGCACTGTACGGCACATTTAATTGTATGCAGGATTTTATTCTGATGTTCACTGAAGTGAGTCATCCTCCAGCTAAGCTTTTAGAGAAAACCAGGCAATGGGAGCAGGGTGCAGGAAAGCAGGCAGCTCAGTCAAGCTGAAGCCAGCCTAGCCTGAGCTGCAGTGCTGGGCTGTGTGGACCCAGGAAGCCTCCTCATGCATGGTTTGCCTCTGTCAGCCAGGAAAAAAAGTGCCAATTTGGCACAAAAGGGAAGACACCGTGTTCCAGGCTATTGTCTGTGCATCTCAAATCTTATTGACACCGCAACTCCTTGTCAAAAAGAATGAGTATATTTAGTCTGGAAATCAGAGAAATTGGATTATCTTGTTGGAGGGAGGCCAATGGCACAACACCCTAGTCATGCCTCCCTGAAATACAATGTGTTCAATACAGCACAGGATGGTGCCTGTCGAGCTCTGGGTTGGCAGCACAGCCCTTGATGTGGGTGAGCGGGAGAGTGAGAGCTGGAACAGGACACGAGGCACGAGCAGCTCTGTGCTCCAGTGGTGCAGGGTGCTGAACAGGAGTCAGATACTGCAGCCTCCCGACGCGCAGTGGCCTGTGCAGGTTTAACTGCCTCTGTCAGAATACATCCACGTAAAGCAGAAATGTGTTCTGCAGGTGGCTCGGCTGGTGCGGAGCGAGGCTGGCACAAGCTGTGCTCCGGTGCGTGCAGAGGAGCGGGAGGCAGCGGGGCAGGGCTCACCTCGCTCCCTGCGAGTGGCAGCAGTCCCACAGGCATTGTCAGGTGTGCTTCCCCACGGGCTGAGCAAACGAGCAGGAAGGATTTCATTTTGCTGAACAAGTTTTTTGCCCGTCTAGTTACAAAGCAGCAACTGCACGGAGCAGAATGCCCACAAACCTCAGGATGTGAAGAACTTAGCTTCTAAAGGAAGCTTTAAGGAAGTTAGTACAGGTGAATGGCAAAAAGTAGGATGCGGTGTTCCCATCTAAACGACTCCACAAACAGCTACAGTCAGCCATGATTCTATTCCTTATAAGACCTTGACATGAAGTGAGGTATGACTCTGAGAGAATTGGTGGTTAAAAACTTCCTTATCAGATGAATAGCAACTGAAGGGTCTCGCAGATTAATGAATGAAAGGATCTGACAAACGACTGCAGGATAATCAACAAATAGCTGAGCAATTAGGGCAAAATGTTCACAGAATAGATAAAAGGCAGAAAATGGTAAATAATCAACATGAAGAATGGTGAGTCGGGGTTCAGGTAGTATATCATGGGCTCCCAGCAAAGAGCACACCTGGGGCCATGAGTGGGATGGATCTGGCACTAGCACAAATAAAGGCATTTCCATTGTTTATTAGTTCAAGTAAGTTCTGACAATGTCAGGCAGCTTCATCAATCACAGCCAAAGCTTTGGAAAGGAGAAAAATACTGAGCCATAAGAAAAGTTGCCTTTACTTTCCAGGTGAGAAGGGAGTGAGTGTTGACCATCACCAGAGCTGGATCAGCACAGAAGCATCGATCTGCTGTGGTGGGTAAGAACAGCTGTACTGCACATGAATTTTACTGAAGCTGGGCACATGGTCGAGTGGTGTTGGGGTCTTTTTGTTCTGCCCACTGTGCCAATCTGCACGCAGTGTGGTGTTGCCTGTGTGTCACACTGGAGCTGTCGGAGATGTTCCCTGAGATACCCAATCCTCTCCTCACTGGTTGCACCCTCTCTGTCAGAGCACAGCCCCTCCTGCGGGCAGGGTGGGTGGGCAGTGGGGTGAGAGCAGTTTGTAGGCTGGTCAGTGGGGTGAGAGCAGTTTGCAGCCCTGGTGCTGGGCAGCAGCACGGGCTGGGCTGGAGCTCTCTGAGCTGTCCAGGCTCCCTGGCCATCCACTGCTGGATATGGCCAGGGTTGGCTTAAAGCTGCGTCAGCCCCACTTTCCCAGAGCCAGCCATGCTTTGCTGTGGCTGGAAGAAAAACACCGGCTCACCCAACAGTTTGAAAGCCCTTATGTTTTATCTCATTTTCTTTTCCCTCCATTTCTCAGTCCCATCCACTTTAATTTAAAAGTATTGTGTTCCCCCTTTCCTGAGAGGCCAGCGTGAGTCTAACAAGCAGTGTAGACACAGCCATGCACTATTGTTCCTGTCACCTCTAATCACACAGCCATCACCATCATGCTAAATCCCTTCCTCCCATCTGCATTCCTCGGGATCACACCACATCCCTCACCCCTCCTTTGTTTCTCCATCTTCTGCCCTCCCCAGCCTGTGCAGGCAATCCAGCAGCTGAAAAGGGAGGACTGCCTTGTTATGGTGGAGGGTCTTTTTCCTGTCAGAGGAACTTATTTCTTCTGCCGCTATCTCTTGAGAGAAAGCAAGTTAAAAACCTCTTTGAGCAGCTTTTTCTGTTCTCCCCTCCTGGTGCCAGTTGAAAATGAGAAGAAAAGGGCGGCGGGGGGGGGGAAGATTAAAAAAAAAGATAATAATAAAGAAAAGAAAAAGATCTTCAAAAAGGAAGACTCTTCCAGAGCCCAAAGAATCAACGGGACAATAGGAGATGAGGGTTGTGGCTCCGGGCTCTGCTCCCGCCAGACGGGAAGCCCTCGGCGCTGGGCTCTGAACGTGGCCTGGGTGATGAGCTGAAAAGCTCCCTGCTCACGCTGCAAACAAAGCCTGGGCAGAGGGCAGAGGTAAAACCAACTGGGACCCGGCCTTCTAATCAGGCCCACGCTGCGAGCCCGTGGCATTGACCCAGCCCGGCGACACCGCGGCAGGAGGCCGGCGTGACCCGAGCCCATCCAGCGCCACTCACGCTGCCCGTGCTGCACGTTCCGTTTAATGAACCCCACGGAAATCTGCAATGGAGACACCTCACACTTCCACAGTGCCGTCTGTGACCTCTTTCTGTTTGCTACCAAAAACACAAAGTAAGAGAGTCAAGGATCGTTAGCTGATGAGGCAAAAGTGCCCCTGCCCTCGCGCTTCTATTCTTCTTGTGAATATCAGCTGCTTGGGAGGCAGCGGTTGCTTGTAATCCTTCCAGTCTCCAGGACTGGCTTCTGTGGAGCTTGGGAACAAATTATATCGGACTCGCCTGCAGTTTGGGCAGCTCGAGCCCCACTCCTGCTGTAGACTCCTCATGCCATAATTCCCTTCCTGCCCAAAGGCTGAGTCAATGGGCCCCAGAGAATCTGTGGGGCCTGGGTAATGCTGTCAGCCCATCTCTTCCCAAATTTTTGGCAAGGAAGAAGGATTTGCAGACACCAGGGACCAAAAGGAATCCATTACCACCCCTCAGTGAACCTCCTGAGGGTCCCTGGCTGTGCTGCACAAGCATGGGGACTTTGGCTTCTGGAAAAGGTCATCTGCCTCAGCAGGGAAGAAAAAAGATGGATCTGTACCTTTTAATTTTTTTCTAGGCAGGCTAAAGAAAACTTGATAGAAAAAATGTGTGTTTTAAACCTAAAGAGTCAAAGGTCCATTTGGTAGGTTTTCTTTTAAGTTTCAAGCTTTCTAAGGGTTATTTTATTATTATTTTATTTGGTGTTTGGATTTTTATTTTTTTTTTCATTTGAGATAGTGTCAGTTGTCAAACAAGACTCCAGATTGATTTGGTTTTTTATGTCTAGCTTTCAACATCCTCAAAGGCATCTAATTGTTCAGGACATACTGAGTATCTGCACTTACAGAAATCAAGCCTCGAGTGGAACTCCCCTGAAAGCCAGGCACCGGGAAGCCAAGATTAGTTTTCAGAAAGTAAGTGGTTTTCATTTTTCGGTTTCTCAAGGACTCTTTCAAGGGCCAAGCAGATGGCTGGGAGATCTACAGAATGGGAACCTGCAGTTCTAATGGGGACACAGAAGTGTGCGTGGAGGGGGCTGTTTGTTTGGGGTTTCTTTTAGCTAAATTGCCTTTTTGTTTGACAGCAATTTACACTATTTATGCAGCTGGAATGCCAGTACAGTTTTTGTGTGGACTCTCCCTTTTCAACAAAGGACTGAGAAAATTGCCACACTAATTCTAGGAGCTTCCCAGCAGCTCTGAGGCATAACCAGAGGAGCGATTTCCAACTTGAAAACACGAAGACAAACAGCAGAAGAAAAGCACAGCTCAGTTCCAAAAGCAGCTCTGGCTCCGTTCTCAGGGAGTTTTCACGGACACGTGGGTATGCGTTGAAGACCAAGCTGGCCTCAGCTGGTTTCTCAGGAGCACTGGGGGCTGTGTTGGCCTTTTGGCAGCGGTGACCTGCCTGGCAGAGGCTCCTTGTCCCTGAGGTGTGAGGGCAGTGGCAGAGGGAGGCAGTGGCAGCACAGGGCACAGGTGTCCCCGTGTCCCCACCCGAGCCTGCCCGGCCCCGCTGCCCCCAGGGCCTGGCAGACCTTCCATGTGTTTGTGCCTTGCTAAATTTAGGCTAATTCCTCATTGTTCTGTCCCCTCCACACCATTCCCAGCATGACTCACTGGAGCCTGGACACATCCCTGGGTGAGGAACCCATTCCTGAGAGGCCAGAGAGCGCCCAGGATTCCCCAAAGGACCACAGGAATCCCTGCAAAGCTCCTGCAAAGAGCCTTGTACCCTGCTCAGGGCACACAGACCTCAGAGCTGGAGAGCTGACTCCTCTCTCACCATCTGGGCTGACCAAGCTGCCTTGTGGCACAGAGAAATTGCACTGACCTTGCACCTGCACAGGGAAATTGAGGTTGGGGTGGTGCCTTCCTCGGGGAGCTCCACGGATTCCCCAGGTTTCACTGGAACAGACACCCCCTCATGTTTGCATGTATTTGCTGTATGGCTGTCCCACACATTTTCCTTGCTAGCCTGTCATAACCATTACTAAAATATGCTTATCTCATATATGCAAATAGCAGGATATTTATAAGATTCTTTGAAATTTCCATAATTGTGCTGTAAAAAAAAAAATCTCTTTGCTTATCTCACAAAGTGTTGTAACCACAGTGTTACTTTTATTGAAATCCAAAAATCACTCAGCAAAATAAGAATAGTTAGAAAACTGTCAGGTTTTTATATTTTTGAAATAGAAGGGAAAGAAAGTGAGCAAACCAGGCTTTATTATTTTAAATTAGAAACTTTAATGCTCACCAAAAAGGATATAAACTGTAAATGTATTTTAGCAGTTCCTAGAGAAAAAGAGAGAGGTTTTAATAATAACACTGTGTGCTCCTATATCATTTTCATTAGAAAAATCTTGGAGCACTTTCAGCTTATTAAAGAATGGAATGCCTCAGAAGGCTCTCAGGAGGTGCTATAGAAAGTAAAGCAACAAATCCACATTATTCTTCATCCTGTGATTACCTGGAACTTCCCAGCCACCCTTGGGATGCAGAGCTCCCTGTCACACCTGGCAGGGGCAGGAGCTGCCCGTGGCACTGTCGGGGGCCCCGCTGCTCCAAGCTGCTCGTTTGTGGGTGTGAACCCACACAGGGAAGGATTTTCCCAAATCTTGTGTCCTGCCCCGTGGGGACACACCAGGAGCTCTGCAGGGATTCCTGTACCTTCTTCAGGGAATCCTGGGCTCTCTCTGGCCTCACATGAGTGGGTTCCTCACCAGGTTCCTCACACAGGAATGTGTCCAGGCAGGCTCCAGTGAACCATCCTGGGAATGATGTGGAGAGGACAGAAAAATAAGATACTAGCCTAAAGTTAGCAAGTGTCATAAAATGTTCATTGGAACAACAAAAGGAGGAAGAGAGGCTGTAAAGGTAGGGGGTATTCCCTGGTCTGATGAAGAAAATAATATTAAAATCTCCCCAGTGTTTAATTTCAGGAAATACAATAGAGCGAGCAAGTGCCCAGAAGAGGAACAGCATGTTAACATATCTTAGATAAACAGGAGCCAAGTTGTTACCCTGACAGAAAAACGAGAGAGCCCATCGATGCAGTGGGGGAGAATAATAAATTAAAAACCAGATGCTTCAAAGATGTGATTGCGTCTTCAGCTTCAGCAGGAAGAAAGAAGGGGAATGCATATGTATTGCAGGCAGGCCAGGAACACAAAAGCTTGGAAAAAACACAAGAACAGGAGAGGCAGGCTCATCATAATGAAATTAATTAAAAGAGCAGGACCTCAAGTTATTTTAGGTCCCATTGGTAGAAATACCAGAATTCCAAGCTCCATTCTTCATTTATACATAAAGTTTCCTATTTCATCCATGCTCAAAAAAGGACCTCTTCCTTTCTGAGCTAGATAGTGAGTCAAGGCAGATGGGAATTATTCTGAGCTTGGAGAAAACAAAGAAGCACAAATTAATGGCTTACTGGCAGAAAGGCAGTTTAAAGCACTTTGCCAAAGCACATTTTATTCCTACCCTTATCCTACATAGATATTTTTTTCCTTTAATTCTGTTCAGCACAGAAATGCATGACTAAGCAGAGATACATATCTGCATTGTGCATAGGCTGGAGGGGGCATTAAAACAAGCAAAAAGCAGACAAAAGGAGAGGGGGAAGGTCTGCAATGGCTGGTGCAATGACTTAACAACTTGCTGCATGTCATTCAGCAGACAGAAAATAGAACAACCCCATCTTGCCAGCTTGAACTCTCTCATCCCATCATTTCTGTGTGGGTTTATATGCATCTGCCTGCATTCTGTCACACATACATGGACATATGTATGTGCACACCCATCTCTGCCTGCTTCACTTGCTTCACTTGGACTGATGGGGTGTGCAGGAGTCCTCGTGGCCGTGGGGACCTTGGCCAAAATCCCACTTCTGCCATAACAGGAAGTTGTGACTTTGGCTTCAGAAGTGGCAGGGCTTTACTGCAGCTTCCTTTGCAGCAGTAAAGCTTTAAATCTGCAGCAAGGCTCTCCCTGCCCAGGATTGTATTCAACCATTTCTGTGAGAAGTCTGGAAATTGTTTAACTGTGCAAATTTATCATGCATAAACAATTTAAGTTATGATACCGATAATATTTCAGTCTTAATTTGGCAAAATGATAGAGGCAGAAACTCAACCTGCACTTGAGTTTGAATAGTGTTGATTCTTTCATAACTGTTAACTTTCAAGGCCTCGATTTGATATCCCTTGGGAACAGATTCCCTCTGTGCTTAGGGTGTTAGAAACAGGAGATCAGGAGGTGGAGGTTCAGTTCTTGTTATGAGATTTTCAGCTGCCTTCTTAACTTCTTGTCACCTTTTTTCCCCTTGAGTAAAATTAGGATAATGACATTTCTTCATATGACAGTAGCTTAAAGCGCTCGTGTCTAAAATGCTCAGGTGGAAGGTGTTATGCACTTCGGAGATTATTGTTTATTACCACAATTGCTATTACTGATATTTCAGAGAGTTTCACTCTCACGTATGTAATAAGGGCAAAATATTATGAACATTTTGCCTGATTTTGAACTTGAAACCAATTTTGTCTGATTTTGAACTTAAAACCAATTTTTTTCTGAATTAATTCCTTTGAATAGAATTATTTCTGAACTACATCAACTGGGGACCAGCTGCTGACCCCAAGTGTTTAAGAACTACAGATAATCACCGATGAAAAGAGACAAAAATACATTTTATCTAAGAAGTATCTAATGTTGTGATAGAAACTGAAATTAAAGTATAATCCAGAGAGAGAGGGAGAGGGAGAAGGGGAGAGTATTCTTTAATTAAAATCAGCTACCTCAAAAGATGGATTTTCTCAGGAGTGAAATTTGCACTGTGCTGAAGGCTTTCCACTTAAATCCTTGATGATGCAAGGAAAAAGAATTCTCAGGGAGTAATATTGGCATTAGCAGATAGCCACATGCCACTGCACAATAAGGAAAAATCTGCAGAGAAAAAGATATATGGCCACTAGAAAGGAAAGATGCACAAAGCAGGAAACTCCCTGAAACACAAACACAGGATTGTTCAGCAGCAAATGAATAGTTTGGCAGACAAAGGACATGAGATAGAGACTTGACGATAGAGAAAGAAAAATAAACCCAGAAGCAGCAGAGATCAATGAAAACAATGGGCACTTTCTGCCAGGAGATATGTTAAAAAGACTGAAAACAGGGCTTTAGATAACGTGTTCAGAATGATCCATGGCCCTCCCACCACCTCCGGGGCACTTCCTGGTCCCAGGCAAGCACAGGTTCAGGGCATGGAGATCGTGTGGACCCAGCCTGGGAACTGCAGGTGAGAGCCCAGCATCCCTTCGGGGCAGCTCTGGGGCTGGGCAGGCACTGCCTCCCCCACCTTGAGAGCGGCTGCTGCTGCTGCTGCTGCCAATGATGATGATGGTGATGGTGATGGTGATGGTGATGGTGATGGTGATGGTGATGGTGATGGTGATGGTGATGATGATGATGGTGGTGCTGGTGGCAGCTGTGCTGGAGGGGAGCTCTTCCAATGGCACATCTTTGGGAATGCTGCTCCCTTCCCGGGTTGGCTGCCATCACAGATGGCTTCGTGCAGCACAAAGAGGGCTCCTGGTGAGGCAGTGTGCTGGGTGACACTGGAACTGGCCGTGTGGAAGCATTACCTTGCAGGAACACCCATTTTCCAGAGTTTATTTCATTGTGTGCAGCAGAGGAGAACCGAGCAGCTACTTCTCACTGCTTTCCTCACTCATGCAGATCTCTCTTGCAGGAACCTTGTCTAACAGCCAGGTGGGCTCTGTGAGAAGTGCTTCTGCTGCAGTGAGGAAAATGCATCTCTTTTTTAAATCTTATTTCTTTTCTTTCCTTTTCCAAAAAAAAATATTTCAGGGCTAAAGTGGAGGAGCTGCTGCAGGGGTGTCACATCTCTGGGGAAATGGGCAGGGTGTGGACAGCAGCAGAGCACCCTCCCTGTGCTCAGGGCACCTCATTGCCAGGGAGAGGTACAGGAGCTATGAATACCTTACAGCTGTGCTCCGTGTGATGCAAATGTTTTTGTAGAAAGAGCCTAAACCCAAATTGTTAGTCTAATATTGGCCACGATATTGCAGCCAGGCAGGATGGGATATGCAGCAGGGGACGTTTTAATGTGTCAGATTAAAAAACCTGTGCAAATCTTGGCTGAGTTCAGGTTCCCAAAGAGCTGATGTGGATTCAGGACAAATTTCAGTTCAAGCAGAAGGGTTGGCTAATCATGAAAATACATCATACAGGTAATCTGGCTCACAGTCCCAGACCTTTAGAGGTATTTTAATACCCGCAGTACTCCAAGTGCTAAAACAGCTTGACCAAATTTGGCATGCAGCATCTCCTGAAAGGAAAATAGAACTCACAGCAGCAGAAGAGCGAGGCCTTCTCAGTGATGTGACTTAGAAGGGAAATCAGTGGCTCGTCCTGAGCTGAGCTCCACCTTCCCAGAGCTCTGGTTTCTCGTGGCAGCCCTCAGCACCCTCTGGTGCACAGCTGTGCCAGCCTCTGGCACAGATGCCCCGAGGGCTCGGGGCTGGGTGTCCCTGGGAGGGGAGAGGAGAGGAGCTGAGAGCCAGGCCGTGGTGGGGCGTGCTGGCGAGCAGTGTTCACATATTAACAGATTTCCACTCAAACTGGCAAATAGGGATGTCTATGTTAGAAATGCTGTGTGAAAGCCAAGGCAACAAAAGTCAAAATGTGCATACGAGAATATGTGGCACACACAGTATATGTCACAATGTTTACCATCACTTCAAAACATGCACCCGCCCACAGTTCTTCACTAGCAGCATCCTGGAACCTCTCCAATTGGGATTTGCTATATGAAGCAAAAGTCAATTAAAATCAGCCATTATTGTACAGATCATGAGATCCATAGTACGAGATCCCATACTCATCCCAGATGCTCATTAATAGCAGTGTGTTGTAAACAAGTCCAGGACAATTGCTTGGGGTTTCTGTACTTTTCTGATGGCTGTGTTTGCTCAGTTAACATGTAACATTTTTAAATGGGTTGGATTAAAATTTTTAGCAAATATCAAATTCCCCAGAAACACAGTTCTGTTGCATTCTGGAACTGTTTCAAATGTAGGTCAGAGTCAGTAAGCATGCTCAGCTAATGAAAACAGAGGCAGGAAGAGAAAGGTTTGGGGAAATTCTGTCTACCCAGCTTGCTAGCGGAGCACCAGCTCGCCCACCTTCTCTCAGCAGAGCCTGCTGCTGGCTGAGGTGTGGGGACTCATCTCACCAATCCCACAATTTCAGCTTGGAAAGTCACCACCTGCTAAAGGCCTGGTGCGCTTCCTTGGGTTCCCTCAGTGTCTTGAGGAGCTCTTCCATGTAGTTATTTGATTTTCCAGGGAGGTAAACTGTGCAGTCCCCTGTTCAGAAGCTCATGTGACTGTATAAATCCAAATCCATGATTATTTGTGAAGATTCTCTGGCCTGGTTCAGTGAAACCCACGCGAGAATGGCCTTGAGCTAATTTTTGGGGGTAGGTGGAGGCTTTCAGATAGAGCCAAACACCAACATCCATCTTCCAGCTCCCAGGTAAGGCCTACCCAGAATTACAGGTGAACCTGACCCTTCAGCCCTGCTCAGAAACAGAACACTGGCAGGGCTTTTTCAGTCAAATAAAACATCAGCGCAATATGAAACAAACATCTTTGTTTTGAAAAAGATTGCCCCACCGCTACACACACACACAAATGCACACACTAATTTTTAGGGCTGATTTGCAAACAAAAAATCTGTAATTAGCACAATTTTGTTTGTAATTAGCAGGGATAAGTTGTTTGCGTTAGTGGCAATATCAGTAGCAATGGAAGTGCACTTGCTCTTTTGTTTTCAACTCTTTCACTACCTCTTTATGTTTAGTTTCATGGTGAGATCAGTATCTGGAAATATGATATAATTTATGCTGTTATCATTTTATGAACTTCAGCAAATCTACTCCTGATAATGTATTATAATTATACTGGTAATCAGAACTGGATTTGAAAGTGTAGGAAGCCTGGTGCCAACTGTCACTACGTGTCTGACCAGATCAGAAAATGAAAACAGTTACTGGCATTTATTGTCAGGGGAGTTTCAACTCAGATTTGCAGACAGATATGGACTGCAAAAATTAAATAGCTGTTCATTTCATATGTATACCTAATTTCTGTGGATTTTGAGACTGGCATCCTAATCTCTGTCATGCTTGTTCCCATTTTCTTTTCAGTTTTCCTTTAAGAGAAACTTCCCTACTCTAAAGCCAAATGCAATGTTCCCTGCTGTGATGGATTCCTTCTTTTCCCTTCCTAATTGGAGCCATTTCATCAGATCGAATTTTGACAAAGATAGTAATTGTCATCCAATTTTAAGGCAATGACAAGATCAATATGAATTCTCAGATGACAAGTATTATTACTGGGTGAGCACAAAGAAACAAAGAAAATGAAAAATCCATGTTCTAGGGTTCAAAACAGTTAGAGGCACATGCTTGCCTTGATCCACGTGTATGTGAATCCTGTTGCAACAATAGAGGCTGTGCCTGTGGATGGATGGGGTGGAACAGATGGCCTTTGCCAGGCAAATAGTGCAGGAAAACGAGCACCCAGTGCTTTAGTACATTGCAGTTTGGGTAATGTGGGAGTCAATTAACTTGCCACCAAACAGGCTTACAGGGAAAATTACCCACATCTCCATCTCAGAGAATTCTGCTCCTTAACATTTTGTGCTCCTTCTGTTCCCCGAATGTCTGGAGTAAATACCCAAGAAAACCCTGCTTCTTTAAGGTAAATATATTCAAACTGTATTTATGTAGGCAGAAGTACTTGATTATTTTTATAACATTGTTTAAATGAGATGATCTGATTAGTTAATGGCCCAAAGAGTTCAGACAGAGTTCAAATAAGGATCTAAAATGTGCAGCAGCATCTTCAGACGTTTTCTGCACCGTGGTGGTTTTGGGAGGGATGCTGCCATGTATGCATAACTTGCCAGATACTGTCATGTTGTTTTAGCAGGTTCACCCTGCAACAAGACATTTCTTCAAGGATTTGACCCTCAGAGTTCAGCTCCTGTTCCATATTTGCTACTCAGAGTGCATCCAGGTTTCCACTGCAGGGCTGCTCTGCACATGCTCCTCTGGCTATTAGACCAGACCTCCTGCTTTCCCACCCCCAAAGGGTTAAATCCAAGGAATTAGACCCCGCCTGGGTTGTTTTGGTTTCTTTTTTCTTTTTCATTATTTATATTCAAAATACATTTTAACTGAGGAAAGGCAAAATAATACATGGTTGTCGTACTAATTGGCAGCTGCTCTGGGTAACAACCGTGACAAGTTTCAGCTCTGTCCACTTCAACCCAGCCAAGTCATTAAAGGTTTCCAGGCAGAGAATTGGGTTGTGAAACCCAATACACACTGGTAGCTGTGCTGGTGTCCCTGCATTGCTAAGCACGTTCTCAGCCACCCAAATGCAGGTTCAGGAGGATTATGATCCGTGGAGGAAGGCCTCAGCCAAGCACTGAAAAGATGTTTGTTAGCCTCCAAAATATAAATAAAATATTTACAAAGAGAATAATTGACTTTTGATGTTTACTTCAGGCTATGGTTAAGCAGGCAGTGTCTGTACTAAGCAATGCAGTGACCACCTGCCACAAATGCTGTGATATTTGACAGATCCCTTTCTGCCAAGAACTATAATTCCTATTTAAATCTAAATAGAGGAGCCATGAATGCAGATTTCTCATCACAAAGACGCTGATGTTAATCCCCAGTACAGAAAAATAAGAAAAGCCAGAACGTTTTATTGGATTTTATATGGAAGATAATTAAACAGTATTTCTTCTTTACTTGGTATACAGCATCCCATCAACCTTCCTGCTGAAATTTGTTTATAAAGAAAACCAGAAAGTTTTATTACATTTTTATGTAAAAGAAAATTAGCATTTTGTATATTTGAACTTACATTAGAATAACACAAGGCGGGTAAACAAAAAATGACCAAAGAATGATGAAAATAAACAGGAAAAAAAAAGTAAGGAAAGCACAACACTGTTCTCATACACACAATTTCATATTCTAAGCATGAAAACCAAATAACTGTTTGTGTGCATATGTATGTATTGTATATATTCATGTGCCAAGCAGTTCTGAAGCCCTAAGCTGATGAAAGTTAGGAAATGCTAGAATTAGATGTGCTTGCACACCCTTAATTTGGCCTCTTTGCTTGTGTACACTCGAACGTATGCTGGGGGCTTTTCCACACACCCCCCCCCAGAAAATGGTGCAGTGTAGGCAGAAAATTGGCTGTGGGAATGATGTAATCTCCGAGAGCTGCTTTGCAGGAGCCTGTTTCTTCTCTGCCCACAAGGCAGTTTGGTATTTTGGATGTACCCAAGGAAGTTCTCTGAGCATGTTTCCCAGCAGGTGGGTGCTGCCAATCTGAGGCTGTGCGAGAATGTGTCTGAGGGTGCATTTAGAGAGAGCTTATTAATAGAGGGGAGGGGGGCAGGGGGAGCTGTATCCAAGGCTGCATCCTCGGCATTTAAAAAGGTTTCACTTCAGCCTGTGCTGCCATTTACTGCATTATGTGATGCATGTGGATTTTCCAAACAAAAGATGATTATAAGGAGAGTATATTTTAAGATCCCTTTCATGACTGCACAGACCCCTCTCCAAGCAGATGGCCTGACAGTTGCAAGAAAACTATTCAGAAGCCAGAAGTAGCATTTGAAATTCTTTTTTTTTAAAAAAAGACAGTTTGTTCTCCGTGTACATTTTAAGCAGGTACTAATTCTGTCCATGGCAGCACCTTCCCCAACCCAGCAGCACCACAGCACCCAAACCTGCACCCTCCTGGCTGCTCCCACCACTGCCCCATGCACAGGGGACTGCTGAAATTCCAATTCCACTCACTGCTAACTTGGAGTAATGTTGGAGATACAACAGTTTCCCTTTCATACCCAAAACAGGCGGTGGCCACGGTGAAAATGTTTGCTTGGCGTCTGTAAGTGTGTAGAAACAAGAATTTTCCAAGGACGTGAATATATTTAATTCCATTTTCATTCTCAGCCTTGACTGTTACCTAGCTCTTGTTAATGATCTTCGGGGAAAATAACCAGCTGAGAAAAAAGTAACTAAACCTCAGCCACTTCACCATTCCTAAGTTCATGTATCCGGGGAGGAATCTTGAAGCAATGGCTTCGTACAGCTGCATTTGCTGACCCTTTTAATTGCCTGCCACAGAACCTCCTGCTTGAAGGAAACCAGAGCTTCCATATCATGCACTTGATAAATAAATAATGTCATCCCTCTGGAGACAAAAATTCCATCTCTAGCACAAGGACAGGGACTAAGTGTCCTTCCAGTTTGGGGAGATGGTTTGTTTTTGCTTTTCCATCACCTCAGGAACTGAGGCTTGTTATTTGTCACATCAAACACATTTAGAAGTATTTCTGAAAAATTTGCCTAATATCCTGCAGCAATGAGTTGCAAGGTTGATTATACACTGCACGAATGTTTTCAGCATTTTTCCTTCACCTTTCCATGCATATTTGTGCTTCAGAGAAAACAGAATAAATAGCCCCTTCTCTCTGCTTCTGTTATATCATCCTTTACTCCTGTGTTTTGTAGACTAAACAATGCTGGGCTCTTTAATCACTTTTTAGATGGAAGCCTCTTTCCTCATGTGTTTAATCATTTTTCTGCACTTTTTTGCTGCAGAAGTACATACATGTGAGCATCTACACCCTGGAGCAATCAAAAAGTCTGCTAAGAACAGGTTTTAAGGCTTCGCGGAGGTTCGCTCTTCGCTCCCAAAACAATTCCTGCTCATCTCATTCCAAATTCACTTTTAGGAAGAGGGTCCCCCTGCGCAGGTGCTGAGATGCGTGTGCAGATGTGCAGGTTTCAAAGTGAGGAGCAGGACAGGGAGGGTGGGGAGGCTTCACTTCCCACTCAGCTGATGAGCACCAGGCCAGCCCAGATTTGCTGCAGAAAGGAAGCCAGAGATGGGCCGGGGTCAGAAATCGTTTGTGCTGTGTGAGGATGAGCCTTCCGAAGCCACACCCTTCCCCCGGGTAACTCCTGGATGATGCTGCTCCACCCTGCTGAGGCTCCCCTCGGCTCCAGGCTGCCCGTGTCCCTCCCTCACCCTGCCCAGCCCTGCCCCAGCTCCGAGAGCAGAGTGGTGAGGCTGGATCTGCTGCTGCAGCCCTGCTCAGCCCAAAGAGAACGTGAAGGAGGAGTGAGAAGCTGGGGAAGTCTCCAGGAGAAATCTGCTCTCCAGCTGGGACCAGGGTCCTCATGGAGGTGCAGTCAAGGCACTTCTCTTTTGGCAGCCTTTTGTTCTCTGCCCTGCAGAAGCTTTTTGCTTGTTCCTTTCTGGATCCAGAATCTCTGTGTATTATACAGGCCAGAACCTTTCCTGGGGGAAAGCAGCACACACTTCCATCAGGGGAGTGGACTGGCTGTACACAGGTTAGCCCAAGACCATGGCCAAATATATTTTTGCATTGGATTCCCCCAGTATAATTTTAGCCCTCTTACTCGCCTTTCACTCTTAAAATCAAACTGAATATGTTGTCCTTGGAAAATTCTTTTTCTAATCCTGTTTGTAGTTTTAAATGCTATGTAAACATTTTCATTGTGGATTAATGTGCTTTTCAAAGCAGTGGAGATTTTAAGATTGACATTAATTCAGAGAAAGAGGCTTCTGTTACTATTATGGTTCTTTTGGAAACTTAATTTCATTCAATGCCCTTTTGAAGTCTTTGCACTAGAATGTTAAATGAATGCTATCAAAGGCCATATTAAAGAGGATTGTATATAGTTGACCAGGGTTCATGCCAGGGCCTAGTTTTAGACAGTATCTTCCATTGAAAATATGGTTCTTCAATTATACCTTCTATTGCAGAAATGAAATTACCTTGAATGCTTGGTGTAGTAGGCTTATTTCTTAGAATACAATAGTAAATGGTCAAATTCTTCCTCACAGTAAAACATATCTGATTAAAAAATGAAAGAGAGAGAAAAATGTGAAAAGCAAAATCAGTCATAAGAGCCCTGGGATCAGCGAAAAGACAGCTTAGACCAAGGCTCTCCATTTGAGTAGGCCAAATAATTCCAGGATTGTCTAAAATGCTTCAAGTAGAAGTGTCTAAAGTGCCTAACGTTCTGCCAGCTGATTCAGGATGCTGCAAAGGGGGATCTGAGGGACAAAGTGAATATGCAGAAGCTTTTAAATACATTCCCATTATTCATAGTAATCAAAGTAATTTGCAGATACATCTTCTTAGCAAACGCAACATCTTTGAGATCACAATCATAAAAAACAATTGATACAATTAGAGGTATGAAGCTATGTTTTGTGTGACTGCAGCTATTCACATTTATTACATTTCTAAGTGTTTTCTTGTCTGCTTTCCCAACTCATAATGTACCTCTGATTTATTTGGAAAATAATAGTGATTGCAGTCTTTCCCTGTTTTTTTTTTCTGCAGTGTCTTAGGTGTGGCTTCGCCGTGCGGAGGGTGCAGCCCTGCAGGGACACAGCAGGCCGTGGCCAGGCTGCTCTGGCAGGCAGTGCTGGCACCTCGGGCTCGGCGTTGACTGAGCTGAGTGGCTGCTGCTGCTGCAAATACACACAGCCTGCTGTGGAGCTCCCAAACAGCCCGCCTGCCTAATTCCAGGATTACAGCGCTTAAGGACAGGTAAGGATGATGAACAAGTGGAAAGGATCTTATGTCCTTACATCCACAGGGAGTTTCGTGCCTCTGTCCTGTTGGCATTAGTCGTGTAAGCCTCTCATTCATCCACCTTGGGAAGACTGATTTGCTCAGCCTTCGGTGTTCTGCTCAGGTTTTGATGTGCCAGCTGAGCGAACTCCGTGATTGCTTGTGTGTATGGGAATTAATTATGAATTTAGGCTGTACAAAGCAATCTTGTGGACTCCTGCTTCATTAGTAATCTGATCTGTTAGCCACTGCACTGCTGCCTGCCTCAATTCACACTGCAGATACCATCGCTAGAAGGAGCAGACATTTGTGTGGAATTTGGGATGTTTCACCAGCTCTTTGCATTCAACTCTTGCCATCCTTCTCTTATGAGGAGGGCAGCTTACGAGGAGAGGCCAGAGCACAGGATAAGTGGTGTTCTCCCCGCTGAAAAGTTGTCCTATGAAAAAGATTCCATTGATTTTCTTTCCCAGAGAAAGCAACTTAGAGTGCAGTGGTCTGGCTTGCCAGGCATGGACGTGCACCTTGAGACTCTCATGCTCCTGCTGTCTTCAGAGACAGTAAAATGTCCCAAGAGCTACAGCTGAAAAGCAGAACACAAGAGTGAAGTGGTTATTTTCTTCTTTTAACCAATGTCTTCTTATTTGTAAACTAATTAAAATTATTCTTAGGCAGTTTCATACCCTGAGCCACCACCTGCAGGAATCTTATTGTTTGGTAAAAAGGAATAATTTTTGTTTTCCGTAAGAGACCTGGATAGGACAAAGAAACATTTCTATATTGTATGCATTAGCAAGAAGGATTAGCCAGGCTGTAATCTTGGTCAGTCTGACTTCTGCCATTGTGGAAAATTACAAAGATTGATGTTAGCTGCAATCTATCTTATTCACAAACTGGTACAGGATGAATCTTCTCTTTTGAAATACATATTTCACTAAAACTAGAATACACATGAAGCGATTTCTTTTTCTTTCTTTTCCCCATCAGATTCATAATAGTCTGTGTAGGAAAGGGCTGAGAAACACAAAAAGAAAAAGTTGGAGCTATTTGAATTGTCATGGCAATATCCTGGATTTTTCAAGAAGTTTGGTTCTGTTTAGCTAGTCACTTTAATTTTCCTTCACTAACTTGTCTCCATTCTCTGCCACAATGATAATTCTTTATATGACTGTCAGCCCTTTGCATTGTGACAGCTTAAATTAATGTTTTGATATTTCTCTCTTTGTAAGAATACAACAAAGAAGACAACTGCCAAGGATAGGACAGAAACTATATGAATGTAAAACAGATACTGTGCACCAATAAAGCCAGAAGGAATAATTTTCATGTTACTGCCTTGTTAATAAGCTTTTGCAACAACTAATCCTGAAGTCTTCGGGTTCTCTGGGCTAGTATGGCCCTTGTGCTTTATCTGGAGTGTGGTGAGACCACCTGGCCTTACAGGGGACCTTGGACATTTGTGGGAATGCTTCAGCCCTTAGGCTGGGGAGGTTTAATACCTCAGGCAGGCTGGTTCAGCGTCTGGTACTGCACTACCCACAGATGTAAGCCTTGGTGGATCAGCTGGTTTTGCCCTCATAATCATAACACGCTTCTGCACGGTAAAAACCCTTTTGCAAACTAATACACATTCATCTCATTTTTACACACCACCTCTCCAAGTATTAAGAAGATCAATAAGAAGAATTCCAAAAGGAAGGTGAAGGAGGAGTTGGAAGGATTTGATTTGGCACTTCCAAAAGAAATGATGAAAAGGAATTGTCTTAAGATCTTGTGGAGGTTTACACCAATGCTTATCTAAGGTTCAAGGCCTTTAGCAGCATCGTTCCTGCTCTTAATGTATGCTTCGAAAATCCCAACCCATCTGGCATTGCCATAAATGAAGCTTGACTTCAATGAGGATGGTGTTTTTCAATGTTCTTTTAAAAATCCTTTTAAAAAGATCTGAGATATCAGATGCAGTTTAATGTTTCAGTATAGCTGAGGATTTCATTATTACCTTCTCTCATTTTTATCATTTTCCGTCTGTTTTTCCTCTCACAGATTCCTTCAGGACCTGGCCTCACCTGAGAGATGAGGAATTTAAATGAAAGTAGAACAAAAAAAATCAATTAATCCATTCTTTGTGGCAGAAGCCACCAGATGATGCTGTTACTCTTACAGCTTCTTAGCATGTGAGCAAGATTTCAGTTTTTGAAGGAATGTTGCATTGTTATTAGCTTAGTTTTACAGTAATCCTCTGAGAGAAGCTACCAGCAGAGTGTGTTTTCTGCTTTATTCTCTGTAGGATGCAGTTCTTAGGACAAATTACATTCCTTGCAGTTAAATGTGCAGTGCCATACTGCAAAGTAGTGTGTTCCAGAAGGAGGAGGATCTCCTGTGATGACTGCAGATAGCACTGTCACAGGGTAAAAATAATAATTAAAAAAAGAAAAAGCATAAAAAAATGGCTTTCCCTTAGGAGAAAGTCCACGTTACTTCCTGTTTTATGAACAGATCAGTGCCAAACCCCCAAATGCTATCACTGTAGAGAAAGAAGAGAGAGTTGTCACAGGCGGACGCTGTGAAGAAGGGAAGGACACTCTCGTCACTGCGGATGTGCTGGGCCATGCCTGAGAGCCATCAGGAGAGCACTGTTTGGATCTCAAACCACCCCTTGACCTGTGCCTCTCCCTCTTTAACAGAGAGCTGGTCCCAGAGAGCTTCAAAGAACAGATCAAAAGTGCGAGCTGCACTGTTTATCTCAATGGGCCACAAGTGCTGAAAGCTAGAGATGAAAAATTTAACATCAGATTTGTCAAATATTTCACTGCTGATGGGATCATTTTAGCAGAAATGACCAATGGCAGCGCTTATCCATCAAATTGAAGGTTTACTATAAAAAATAAATAACATGGGAGATAGGGCTTCTAGTGGATGATTCATTTATGCATTTTAATTAAAACACTTGATTGTTTAAATGCAAATGAAGCAAACTCAGAAATGCCAGCGCATTGCATCGGCGTGCTGAAAATCCCAGCGGCAGCCGCGGCTGGGCTCTCTCAGGTGTGGTGACGGTGGTGAAGCACACGGGAAAGTTGCACCAAATCTGCAGAAGGCAATGCCACCAGTTGCTCCTGGCTCTGCTCCTAGCAGCAGGAACAGCCCCACAAATGAGAGCTCCTGCCCCGGCCGAGCTGGGCCTGGACACTGATCCCAGACTGGGCAGATGTGCTGAAGGGCATGTCAGCGTTCAAGCAGTGCCAGAGCTGAACAGGGGAAGATTAAACCAACCTAGAGACTGCCCTCCGTACAACTGAGATTATTTTTGCCCTGGGATTTCCAAGCTCTACCACCATTTAATGTAAAATAAGTTCTGTTTATGTTTTATAGATCTCACAAGAGAGACCAAGCAGGCGCACAGAGGAACCAAGCGAGCCCGTTGCAGAGCTGAGGCACCCAGGCTTTGCTAAGCCAATTAAGCAATTGAATAAAGGCCACCACTGAAATGGACTCAACAGATCCGTGAAATCAAACGGTGAAAATTAATATAGTAGGAAATTAAATCAGAATTATAAAGCTGAGACTGAATCTGATTTGTTGGTCTTGGGCAGGGGATATTTACAGGGAAGCTGTTTCTTTGTAGTCTGAAGGTTGTTTGTGTCCATCAGGTGTGAGGTTTGTGCTGGTTCTTTCCAAGAGAGAGACCCTCTAAAACAAAGGGTGATCCTGACCTGTTCCACTTAAGGAGGAGGTACAGCCACCACAGTACTGTCAACTGCTCTGCTTCATTCTTTTCTACCTTAAATCTCCCTGTTGTAACAACTTAGTAGATTGCTGCTCTGATTTTCCCTTTCTAACATAGAAAATCTTTTCATAGCAGTGACACAGATGACAGCCAAATCAAGCAGTAACAGCTTNACATCTCCAAGGCATTAGCACAGGCAGTAACAAGTCTTTTACCTCTGTCCTCGTGGATTGTACAGCCACAAAAAGGAAAAGCTTTATGTCCAGAAGCTGTCCATGCTGCCTGGGAATGAATGTACTTCTTCCCATCAAGATCCTCACTCCTTTCAGAATCCTGCTCGTGGTGATTAGGACCATGACGACGTTGGATGACGTTGGATGACGTTGCCCATGGAAGCCTTGATCCATGTGGTTACCAGGAGGAGGGTTCACTGTCATGCAATGTCTGCCAGTCTCGTTGCAGGCTGCTTGTCAGAGAAGCAGAGATGTGGAGAGCAGGCTGTGGAAACTCATCCTTGTTTCCCGGCTTAATGAAAAATATTGAGTGGACAGTACAGTAAAATACATACAAAATAAATTCTTTGTGAGTTCTTCCATAGCTTCCTCACCCTACCTTGGGCAATGAATCCTGACTCAGATTAAAATACTCTTTATTTTTGTCCCATGAGGCTAAATTTTACTTATAATTAGGGTTTTTCTAGGTTTGATTCAAACTGATTGCAAGGAACCTTTTTTCTAAAGGAGCAGATTTTCCTTTGAGCACAGGTTCGAGTACCCTTGGGTCTGGGGAACTGGGCTGCAAGGTCTGGCCTGACCTTGGGCTGGAGCAGAGCCCTGTGTGAGGGCACGTGCAGCTCCTCCTTCATCAGCATGATGTGACTGACCGCTGGCCAGGGCTCGCCATCCACCCTACTCAGGAAAGCCACGTCAGCTTCTATCCCTGCCCACGGCTGGGGGTTGGGACTAGGTGAGCTTTCAGGTCCCTTCCAACCTAAACCATCCTGTGATCTAAGAGCTGGGACTTTGGCAGGAGGTGGGAGAGGGGGAGGAGAAGAGTTTTCTCCACGGTTGGGTTGGATGTCCCCAAGGACGTGTAAATCCCGAAATCCATCTGTGCCACAGCTCGGCTCAGAGCATGCCAAAGGCTGCTGAGGGAACTTCTGTGAGCAAGTCTTCCCCAGCATGAGAGGTGGGCTGCAGAGCCAGGCCTTCTGTTTGGGCAAAACCCAACAACACCACTGAATTAAAGACATAATTGAGGTTTTGGCAAAATTGCAACACAGCTGCCCAAGGTCATCTCCAGTGAAAGTAGCCGAGGAGGTTTACACGGAAGATGTTAATTGGATTTTCGTTTTCTCTTTAGAAAGGTTTAGAGCTATCGGATCTCACCCCAGTACAAGCTGCATGAATATGTCCAATGATATTGTGAGCTGATTATTGTTCATTCTTAACGGCTTTCCATCTCTGTAACAACGGTATTAGCATTAATATTGTGCCCAGGGCTCTGAGTATGGGTACTAATGGAACTCAATCAGCTCTTAAAGAACAAAGGATCTCTTTTACATGGCACCCTGTGGCTGTCAGAGGATTGGATTAGCAGCTTGTCAATCCTCGGGTTCGTGGCGCTTTTTTGATGCGCTCTTGAATGCTTGGTTAGTACGTGGAATTACATTATCTGAAAAATTAATACAAAACATTGAGCAAAAGCTATGTGCTATTCCCTCCTGACCTGATTATTCTAGATTATTTAACTAAGTAGCCAGCATACCCCCTAATTTAAGTGCTGAATTTCTACCACACAAAACGTTATCTTTTCTCATAAAAGAAGCCCACGAAAAGAGCAAGCTCAATTGCCAATTATGCTTCTTCCATGAAATCTCTTCTATCCCCTTCAGGATAGGTTTGGGTAAAAATATAATTGCAGTGGATAAGGAAGCTTAAGAAAAGATGTAAATGAAAAATGTTATGTGTTGGCATCTGATTGATCCATTTGAAAGAAAGAGAAGGAGAATTTGATGAGATGGTAAGGAGCTCATAGTTTATTTCGAAGGAACCCAGCATTTTTTTAACCTGTACAGGGTGCTGAGCTATAATTAAGAACAGCAAGTCAGTGAAAAATCTATTTAAACTCCTGACAGCTTCTCTGCATTAGCATTTTTGACATCTACATTCACTCTGGCAAATCACTAATGTGATTTTTTTTTTTTCAAAATTATATTTTTATTAGCTTTCTGCATATAATAATAAAGTAAAAATGATGTTGCAGCCTGGACAGGTCTTTAACTCAAAAGCTCAGCACTTACATTGTGCTTAATTAGCTGCCTGATTATTGTTTCATTCTGAAAGAAGTTTTGTAAATATGTTTTCATCTGTAAAGCATCTTTAAAGGGAAAACAACTGTTTGATACTGTTAGTTGGTGAAAAGTATGGCAAACCCTGTGATTAATTGATGTCTAGATACCCATCTCTGGATTTTTTTTTTATTAATAATAAATAAAACCGATAACTTATAAAATTACTTCTATTATAATTTATTATTATCATTACTACCATTATTATTGCTATATTGCCATTATAACTGTTATTATTATTATTGTTGTTGTTGTTGCTGTTATTGTTATTATTATTTTGGGTGAACTTCGAGTTATATAGGTCTTTCCCACTGATAATTATCCTAAGGAAAGGGAAGAGTCATGGCTCAAGCCTGATAACTTGTGTATAGGTATAATATTTTCAAACACATCAACAATCTTCCTCAAAGTGTAAAGAATTTGTGATAACATTTAAGTCAGATGCACTGTGAATGTGTTTGGTTTAATTTGATAGCAAAGAAATACCATCATTAATTAGAATGCTTTCAGATTAGTGTTTGTCTTGCATAATTCAACATTTGCCAAAGTTCAGGGAAGATATGCACTAAATAGAAATTATTACTTTGATAATGCTGCTACATTTCCTCTCCTTATTTTTAATATGGCTTTTTAATTTGGGTAATGAGTATATATCACTAATCATTTTGAAAGGCTATTACCAACACCAACCAATTCGTCAACTTGAGTTAATAATTCACTTTATTAGAAAAATTGGAACTGGACACAGCTGTGGAGGACTGAAGGAAATAAATAATATTTAAAAAGCCTCCTTAGCAGATAACCTATTTTCCTATGTGCATAAAGTGCCCCTTGTTCTGTCAGGACTTGTTTTCCCACTGCTGGAATTCCATTGGTAGCCATTAAGCTCCTACTCGAGACACATTCTACTGCAGGGCATTTGGAAATTAAATGCTCAAGGAATTAGAAGAAGACGGTCTTCGCCCATACTTAATTTTCCCATGCATTATTAGTAGCTGCCTCTGCACTGCTAATGCCCTTCTCCCACTGTGTAGGCATGAGTTGGCAAGGTCATTTATTTTTCAACGTGTTTACTGGAAAAATGCAGTTGCATCTGAATGATTGTTTCGGGAAAAATAAAAATCTTGGGATGAGTCATAAGCGAAGAAAAAAAGGTCATTTGAGAAGATTTCAATAAGGGAAAAAATTGATAAGGAATATGGAAATGCATTCTAATTAGAATGAAAAGTTTGAAGACTGCACCCTGTAGTGAAATTAGTGTCTGCAGCAGACAATGCTCCTCATTAACAAATCGGGACCTCACTTTTATTACACTTAAACAAGATTCTTCACTGTGTCCTGCCACTTAGAAACATGCATCAGTGACCACAACACTCACCCGTGGTTACCCTTACCCCTGCATTCGTGAGCAGGGAGAAACTCTGAAGGAGGCCCTGGTGGAAGGAGGGATGATACAGAGATGGAGTGCATTGTGCTGAAACTGAATCTTCCTTTGAATGGTGGAATAATAAGGACCCTGCCTACTGAATCATGCTAAACTGCAGCATTTGTTTATTTTTAGTACAGTTTTATCTGGTGACAATGCAGACATTATAGCCTTTTGTTGTTAAGGTGTGTGTATATTTCTATTTGAAAACCTCAGGATAAGAAAGGCACGAACAGTGAAGCTTTGAAAATGAACCCCATCCGAACAGTCCCAACTCCAGTTCCCCCAAGTTCTGACATTTTTCATTACTGTGGGTCGCTCTTTGGGAAGGAGAGGAAGCAAAAAAAGAAATGAGCAAACACCCGGAGAAATTTAAATTAGAAGCCTTTTCTTTAATAAGATCTTGCTTTGACATTAATCCCTGTCTGCAGCTGAGGTATTGTTTGCCTTCGTCGGAGCCGTGGTCCCATCCTGCAGCTCCTGCCTCCCAGCTCCCCTCGCCCGGCGCTGGCTGAGTCAGCCCCAGCAGGGCCAGCACAGCCCCGGAACAGAGCTCTCACAGAAACTGCCACAGCCCAGGTGAGCTGAGCTAAATATAGCCCCAGCCCCAGCGTGTTCCAGTCAGTGAAACGTCTTCTCAGATTCCCCAGTGGAATGTTCCACCAAAAATCAACTCTTTCCACACAGTGAGTTTTAACAGATTTCCTATTTTCTGATGACAACGGATTTCCCTGAAATATGGTGAGGGGCGGTTTATTGCTGCTTACAGCCCACATGCTTAGGAAGCAGAAGCTGCATCTCCACAGCTGAACCAGCCCCATCTGTCCCAGTGGCTGCCCGGGCCCATGGCTTGTCCCACGTCCTCACTGGCCCTGCCAGCCCTGCTGTGCCAGGAACCTCACCTGAGCTTCCCCAGCAGCTCCTCGTGCCCCTCCAGCCACAGCAGCAGTGCTGGGTACCCAGGCTGATCCCTTTGAGACACCTGAGACCCCCTTCCAGGACCTGCAGGGGCTACAAGACAGCTGGAGAGGGAGGGGCCTTTTACAAGGACCTAGAGTGACAGGAGAAAGGCAATTACCCCACTTCAGGGGTCATACAAGGAGTAACCCTCTTTAAACTGGAAGTGGGGGTTTAGATTAGGTATCAGGCAGAAATTCTTCCCTGTGAGGGTGGCGAGGCTCTGGCACAGGTTGTCCAGAGAGGCTGTGGATGCACAACCCCTGGAAGTGTCCAAGGACAGGCTGGACGAAGCTTTGAACAACCTGGTTGAGATGAAGCGTCCCCACCCATGGCAGGGGCTTGGAGGAAGGTGATCTTTAAGGTGATCCGAAGCCTCCCTGGGCTCTGTGATTCAGCAGGGCTCTGGCAGGAAGATGATTTCCCCAAAGCACCGGCGCCTCACCCACCCACAGCTGGCAGTGAGCACGTCTCCAACAGAGAGAAAGCCTGACTAGCATAGCAAGAGGAGGCTACTCGTATTCACTTCTTTAGTCTTGTGAAATAAAAGGGGGGCAGGGTGTAGATAAAGGTAATAAACACCTCCAAGCTGTGGCAGGGCTTGAAATGATTCTGCTGTTTATGGTTTCTCCTGGCTTACAGGTAATTCTGTGTCTGTTAAACAGCCAGCAGCGCCTTCACACAGATAGGGTTGAGTCCCAGCACAGAGCCAGGGCCAGGGGCAGCAGGATGACAGAGAGGAGCACACAGGTACAAAGCAGGCATCCCTCTGCACTTGGCCTGACTCCTGTGCTGCTTTATGGGCCTTGTTCTCCCTGCTCGAGCACGTGTATTCCACCGGCGCCAGTGCCGCAGCTTCAGGGAGCCCTCCTGGTCTGAAGTGAGCACTTCAGACCCTCCAGACATGAAGGGCGAGGCTTTTCCTGCCACGGCAGAGCCTGACTGCTCACACACACACACACAGACACCCCCCCTACACCCCCAGCCTCACAGCTCCCAGGATTATTCTCGCCTGCCCAACTGTTCTTGCTGTGCGGCGCTGTGAAGCCATTTGGGTAAATGAGTGTTAAAACCACTAATTTTTGTTCCCTGCTTTGTCAAGAGTCCACCTGGCTGAGGTGATCTTTGGGATCCCTGCTGCCACAGGCTGGCAGAGCATGGCTGGGCAGGGGGAACAGAGCTGGAGCGGGGATGCTGCAGAGCTGCAGCTAATTGCAGTCAAAAATCATAACTTTAGACAACTCTAATGTTTGCAGCTGGAAAGACTTAAAAGCTATTTGCCTCTAATCTCCCTCTGACAATCAATGAATTGAACAGTAAATGTTATTAGACTAATTTACTGTTCATCAAGAGTAAGAAATGAATAGAATAATTTACTATTCATACATCCAACTGTGTGACATGTGTACAGATCAGTTTGAAAGAAAAAGCAACATTTAGGGTTCCAGTTCTCCTCCCATACCTTTTTTTTATTCCTATTTATCTCCATTCTCATCCTAAATCTGCTCTGGCTTTACCCCAGTGGCAGAATGACCACATCTGTTTGGATGCACATCTGCCTTGGTACGCAGAACACTTTGCTTCTTGCCCAACCATCCCAGGGTTTTCCACTGAGGCAAGCAGCCAGAAACTGTACAGCTCAAAGGAAAGCCCCTGCTAATTCACACTATTCCCTGTGAGAGGCATTTACCTCCAGTTTTCAGGTACCACCCATGAGGATGCTACAGTTGTGCTGCATCTTGAGCACCTCATCTTTTAGCTGTGGCTACTCTGGTTATTTGGGAGTTTGGAGTATACAAGGAGTAAATTGGATTAATTTTTCTTTCTAGGACAAAACAGGGATGGTGTTAAGCATTTGGAAAACATGAATATTCTTAGAGAGTTTGGCAATATTCTTGTGTGGAAAAAATCCAACCCAACAGGTCTGCAGCCCCTCTAGTCAAATAGTCTGAGTATTTTAAAGACAGAATATGGCACCGCTTTCTGGATGCCACAAACCTGAGCACAAGGAAAGCGCACTGAAAACTGCAATCTGGAACATCTGGAACTGAGGTTCTCAGTGGGGCTGGTGTTACCTCCTGACATGGATGCCCTTCCAGCCCTCCATGATTGTTTCTGGAGCCAAAACTCTGGGTTCCTGGTGATGGTAAGAGGTGTGGCAGCCCTTGTGACTTTCCCCTCAAACCCAGCACATGGCTGATGCCCTTCCCATCGGTTCTCCTTGGCTAAATTCATTTTTTCTGCAAGTTGCACCGAACAGGAGCAGTTTCTAGTTCAGAGGAAATAGCTGATAAGTGCACACAGACAACTTCTCACTTCAGCTGTATGGTTTTTCCAGCACCCCACGAGATCCTACAGTCCTTGTTTTGATAAACAAATGCCACCTACCATCTGCCATCTCCCATTGCCTCTGTCAGGAAGTGAGGCCGGGAGAATTCTTCCAACTGGAAGAGTCTCAGCTGTCTTTGCACTTCAGCACTACCCTTTGGTGTTAAATTTTAAAGGTCTGTCCACGAGCTCTGAAGTGCTGGTGTTGGAAAGAAAATCTGACAAAACCAAAGATTCAGCCTTGAAGATTTAGGATTGCTTTTGCTTTTAAAACTATTTAGAAAACCAACAACAAAGCAGAAAGTACAGTTTCATCTTTTTTCCCTGTTTCTGAGCATAGTTCTTCTCAGGACCTGACAGTTAGGCTTGTTTTTGTCCCAGTCACACACTGGCACCAGTAAAAGAGATCCCACCAGCCAAATGCCACATCAAGTCTCCCAAGAGCCTCCTCCCTCAGAGTATCTCTCCTCTCACACACGTGAAATGTGGGAAGGCCTCAGCAAGGTTTCCCAGCATGAAAACTTCCTTCCCAAGGTGTCAGCCATGACAATGAGCCCAGAGGCAGTGATGCTCCAGTGGAACCTGTCTGTCTGTCTGTCTGTTT
>WAAG01001843.1:9871-35271 GCA_013390105.1 Tichodroma muraria | reverse complement strand
TCTTCCAAACTAAGACACTAGTCTTGACAGAATTACAGTAAAAGCCATGGCATATGTTGTCACCCAAGCAGGACTGTATTAACAGAAATAAGAGTTTTTTCTAGCACTGTCTGCTAACAAATTTAGTTTATTAGAGAAGGAATATAATAAAAAAAGTATTTTCTTTTTAATCAAGCACTGGTGAAAAAAGAAGTATGGATGAAACAAAGCACATCTCAATTATTAACTGCACTTTAAGGCCTCACAAAAAGCTACCTCAAATGACTGCCTCAAACACTCACTAAAAAACCCCACAACTTAGAAGCGTTCATTCTGGATACTGACCTGAAACTACAGGGTTTTTTTTTCCCCCACATTCCCCAATAAACCAAGTTGCTTACCCATAGGTCAATCTACAAAGAAACACACTTATTCTTTTGAAAACAAGCATTTCTAATTATCATCCCCTTGTTTATGTCCTTTTAAGTATAATAAGAGAACAAGTTATTCCAGTAATTACTCACTGCAAGCTCTTAAAACCCCTATGTCATTCAACAGTATGGGAGAAGTTAAAAGGATTAGAAATCCTACCATAAATATTCGCTTGTCACAGTTTTACTGAACAAGAAACTGAAGGAACCAACTGATCTCATTGCTGTTTCAGCAATTAATTGAAGCCAAGTGTTCAGTGGCTCCTAAATCCCATCTCATCTTAAAACTACAGTCCTTGGTTACAACTGAAGTTATGAAAACAGAGAAAGGAATTCAAAATATGTTTAAATCAAGGCAAAGGAAAACACACTGACAAGAACTCTGAAAGGAAAGCCTGACTGAAGAGAAACGATGAAACCACTTCACAAGTGTCACATATGTAAAGATTTTTAGAAGTTTTCCTTTGTTCTGTAACTCCAAATAAAACTGCTACCAACGGTGCAACCACTTAATCGAGAACACTGGAGGAGTTCCTAAGTACTGTGGAGAACCTGATGCCACACAGGAAGCATAAGACAAGAAGCAGCAATATGCTTTAGTTCCCCAAATACTAACTGCATTCCAGTTTATTCCAATTATTCAATTCTTATTTCTCTTAATAAGACAGATTTTGTTCCTCATGACAACCAAACAGTTTTGTCTTCTCAAAAATGCTTTGTTTATAAAGCTCAGTGGAAAATATTCTTTGGAAAAGTTGAGAGCAAAGTACCCAGTGTTTTACAGATAAGGCTTTTCCCCAAAGAGTTGCAACTCTCAAGTAGGTAAGTGCAAACAGTAACATTTGGGTACAACAGGCAGCATTAACTAATGAACGTCCAACAGGATTTCAGTATTTCCCCAAAGTCTGTTTTGTTCAGTTTTATGAGGGAAGGGTTAGCACTTACTATCCTCATGCTTTTAGTCAGTGGTTTGAGTGGCACAAGGCTTTTGGTCTTGAAGTTTATTAATCTCCTCCTGAAGTCCATGCATCTGGTGTTCTTGCAAAGGTCAGGTGACACCACACCAGGTCTTCCAAGGAAATATTTCTCTTTAGGCCAATTAGAAATTTCTCCATGTTGAGTGGAGAAACTCTGACACAATTTAAAATTAAAAACTGCTCTGATTATATCTTAGATAGCATCTAGCTCTACTAAACATGTAGAATAAAAGCTTTTGAAGCTAAAAAGCATTATTTCAAGTTATTCTTTTTTGCAAGACTACTTAAGTGACATGAGTATCCTCAAATACGTGACTATATGCAAGCCAGAAGGAATAGAAAATCAACAGTTCTAATTCACAAAGCAGCAGCATGAAAGCCCTCCAGCTTTTAAAAAAAGCTGTATTTAATATTAAGGACATAAAATAATCCTGTATTTTGAATTTTATTTTCAAAACAACAAACACTGTGTTCTTATTTTCCAAGTTATTACAATTATATTTTCTGAATCTCTGTTTACAGAACAGGGCAGCTTCTCTTGGAGAGCCAAACCTGTTTTCTCCTATGGTACATCAGAATCAGATCAGTCTCAAGGAGATGTGCATTGCCCTCTGCATTCCACAGCAGTATCAGGTAAGCGTCTGCATCTGTTGCATGCAAATTTTAGTTTACTTCAGTAATTATTTCCTATGGAAAGAACTAATCACAATTCCATACATACAGAATTACATTTACACCAAGCCTGAGATCCCTGAATATCTCAGAATAAGCTCTTATTACATGTACCTAAATCATGCACAAGATAAATAGCTCAACATTGTGCTCTCCACAGATACAAAGGCAATACCAGGAGGTTTTTTGTATTTTACCTCTGTGATCAATAGAAGGTTTGAAGGCTTGAAGGATCTTGGGCACTGCTATCCCCATGTCAAGCTCAGTCAGAGTCAGCTCATTCATGAAGTAGGGTAGCTAAAAGGACAGAATATAAAAAAATCAAGTACATGTTATGGAACTAAACATCAGTTTCCTGCAAGAAGAAAGTAATTAAACTTAAGGAATGGACTGAGCTGAAGTGTCACCAGTGAAAGAACACAAATATAATTACACAAATTTCTTACAGTTTCAGAATTTCACAGTTGCCAGTTTACAAACAGAGACTGAGCATCTGAACTTGTTTTTAAAATTATGGTTTAGATGTTGACCTTAAACCATCAGCATGCTTTTTAGTCGAAGTATGTAAAAAGCTCAAGAATTAAGTGTAAATCCTATTTTACTGTGAATAAAAATCCAAGACTTGTTTGGATTTTAACTTCAGTCATATATTTTATCATTGATGTCTTATCAATGTCTCAGCTTCCTTTATCTTTGGTAAATTCTTTCATAGAACATTACCTTTTCAATCTGTATCATAGTTTTTGTAAAATAGAAGCACAGAATCATGACTTGGGTATCTATCCACTTAAATATTTCTAATTGACAGAAAATATATATTCTGTGAACAGATACTGCTTTAACACATCAAGAATACATCCAGTCCCCATTCTCAGTTTTTCCACTTAAAAAGTTAGCAGTGAGATGTCTGGGTACCCTGCTGTCACAATTGTGTAAGCACACAGGACAGAATTAGGCTACTGGTTACTTCCCAGAGCAAAGGCAGACTATCACACAGCTGGTGCTGGCAGCTAAATTTCCAAGCTTTTGTCTGCAAGACAACAACTTCCTTTGCCTTTAGGGACAGGCAAACTCCTCCCCAAACATCAGGAGCTGAAGGCCTGTGATGAACTGCTGCTGTTCAGAAGGGTTACAGAAGGCAAGGGGAAGACTGAGAAGTCACAAAGAAGCATCAGTCCTCCCTCCACCCTTGAGATGGTGCAGATGGAAGCTGTGTCCTGTCACCCCACAGAGCTTTTCCATAACTACTGCTTCCACTGACCTCCTGCAAGCAGTTAGTGTCTGAAGTTAACAGGAACACACTACAGTTGTGGTTCCCTGATGTCCTCCACCTTAAAATCAATCTACTAATTTCCCAAAGCAGAATTCCTCATTTATATGCAGTTCTATTAATCCCTAATGTAAATACAATAATACTTTAATTTTTACATAAAAATTTGACAGATACAAATAGCTTATCCAGCCACAGTTCATTTTAAACAGAAGTAGCAAAGTTAACATGCTGAGATCTATCAGAAACTGAACTGCCATTCTGTAGCACATTTATTGTCTTTTAATTGTAAGTGTGGAATAAGTCTTTCTTGTACTATTTTAAAACTCAAAGACTATGTGTTTCACTTCCCTCACAAGGAGTGTATAAAGCAAGTGTCCAGATCAGGTACCTTTATTTTGCTAAGTTTCATTTGGATCTTCTTGGACACTAGATCAGACCAATACTTCTCTCCTAAAAAATCCCAAAATATTCTTCCAAGCAGAGCGTTCACCCAGGCCTCCTGTTCTTCAGGTTCCACGCTGGCATCTGGCAACTGAAAACACAAAGCAGGTTATTCAGCTCTATAAATTCTATAAAATAAGGATAGAAAAGGCCTGATTTATATGAGAAGTTCAGCGTTAAGAGCCTGGGTCAGCTCAGAACACCAAATGCTCAGCACAGGGAGCAGGTTTACAAACGCATCAGCTGGGCTGCCACAAGCCTGTCATCGTCCTGACATGCAGCAGAGGGAATGAGACCACGCAGATATAGACTGACCTCTGGCAATGAAACGAGAAAGTTGTATGTAATTCAACCTCTGGCAGAAAAAGCAGATAAACCCAGAGTGGGAAGACTTGTAAATGTGTTTGCAGTAAGAGATATTCTCTCTTGCCAGTCAGATCTGGAAAAACAGGTACTCTACTCTTCCTTTGTTTCATCAAAAAATTGGAAAGCAAGACCCAATCTTACATCTTTAAATCCAGTTCAGAAGCACCACAAATAGATGATAAACACAGTACAGGGAATCACACTCCTCCTTCCAGTGTTTGCATATAGGATTCAGGAAACTGTATTGTTCCCTCTGCTGCATTAAAGGTTTTGTTTATAGTCCAAGAGAATTCTGCCTTGGTTTCCTTGAGAATCATCTCAAAACACCTGGAAATATTATACATTCTGATGCTGCATCACTGACTACACACATAAAAGCTAAGTCAGCTGAAATAATTTTGGGTGTGTACATACACTACCACGAAAACACAGGAAGTTTCCATGAAGGAAACACAACATATTATGTGCCTGCAATGACAGAAGAATTCACTACCCTACATTGTTCCAGGCAGAACTCTGAAGCTAGCAGAAAGGCAGTGCTTTCTAAGACAGGAAGGTAGATGCTGCAGTTCTGAACATCATTTTTTGGCAGCTACTGCTTGCAAGGGCTGCAGCCTGGCTCTGCCAGGACAGCTGGGTGAAGAGCCTCTGCTGTGATGCAGGTTCTCTGCCAGCACTGCTCATCTATTTATAGAATGAGTTCTGACACATGCCAGATTCAGCAGCAAATCCATCACAGCTTCAGGAGTGGTTGGGGGCTAGAATATGTTTTCCTGGGGGAACACAAGATGTGTCTATTCATACATTACACCACGGCCTCCTATTCCCTTTTCTGGGTATTGGATAAAAGTCTGGAAACAAAGACGTATTATATGAATTATAGCTTTAAAACAGTGGTCATGCTTAACAATAAAGATGTGTTTATTGTGAGTGTTGTACTCAGTATTAAGGTTCTGTTAACTGAGAGTGACTCAAATGCAGTCCAGGAGGCCGAAGGATTAGTAAGAGCTACAGATGCTGTTCACTGTTCCCTTTGGAGCCAAGTATTACCTTTTTCACAGCTGTAGGGCTGCTGTCTGCACTGAGGACTGGACTACCTGAAGGGCTTTTCTTTTCCTGTGGAATACACTTTGCCATATAAATATTGTAGTCCAGAAGCATTTTCTGCCTCACGTTGCCAGCCAGGTCCTTGTGCTTTGGCTGGGATGTGATTTCTTCTGCACTTCCCTTGCTGCTGCTCCGGCTGTGTGTGAGAACTCCAGACTGACTATCAGTTCTACTGTGTGCTGGCAGTACCCCTAAATTCAAAAGAATAACACCTGTTCAACAGAGAACAAATCCGACAGCCAAACACCACAATTGATCATCAAACTTTAAAGGAACAAATTTATTCCACGGATATTTCTCCTGAAAAAGACCAGCGTGGTGCTTTCTTATTTTAAAGGCTAAAAGTAAACTCTACTGCTGTGTGTTTAGGTGGTCCTAAACCCGAATTAGCTGGTATTTGCTGTGATTCAGCACTCAGCAGGGTGTGGGACTGTAGTCATCAGCTGATCAATAACTTATTTAAATATGGACACTCTCTCATGTGTAACACATGGCAGATTTCCCAACAGCCCTGCTGGGGAATGCCTAAAATAAAAGTCAGGTGATTGAAATGCACCTATGACTAAAGCTGTTTTTTTTTTCCTAATCTAATTATAGGCTGTTACAATTAGGAGGACTGTCAAAAGCACGTAACTATTAGAATTTTAATTAGCTATTAATGTTGCATTTGCACTTCAAGAAGTTATGTGCCAGAAACAATAATGTTAACTAATTTTTAAAAATCTTCTCTGAGAATAAAGACAGAAAACCATGAATCATTCAGGTTTAAAATTGTATCAGAGGATGGGTTTAAACATTAATATTCCAAACAATTGATCAGTACTATAGACTAATGTTTGTCGGTTTGGATATATATACATATAAAAATATATATACTCGTGCAGCACTTTTTATTTAAACAAAGAAATGTGTTTTCTTGTGACACTAACCCATGAGAAAGCTCTATCCTTTACAGGAGACTAGAGTGGAAGGAAGGATGGAGGAGGAAAAATGGGTAATGAGAGAACTGCGTCTAATACTGCAAATGTTGACATCAGTTCCAACACACAGAAAAAGAAGAGACTGAACAATTCATCCTTACAAATATGACAGGAGTTATTACAGTCACTGAAAAACCGTGCACTCGAATAAAATAGTCTAAAAATGGTAACAGTATTTGAAAGCATAGAGCCAAGAAGGAAAAGGTGGGGGTAAGGTGGCAATGAGAGGCCAAGGTAAGGAGAAGAGTATCTTCGGTATTGTTTTTTGCTTGTAAAGATCACTGTGGCACCACTAAAACATAACTTTGATTTGTTTCTTTAAACAGACTTCTCCAAGAATACAAAATCTGAGTACCTGGCTTGCTCCCACACAAACTGGATGGCTTTTTTGCTTCAGACTTGAGCTTCGATGCAAGAAGGAACCTTCTGAACCACTCCTCCTTCTCCCTACCCGTCCTTCCAAAGAGATAAAGCACTTGATCCTTTTGGCAAGTGTACTTCCCTCCATCCTGAGGTTTCTTGGATTCCTCATTGTTCGAGTCCACTTTTTCAGCAGGTAACTTTTCCTCTGCAGTCTCCTTCTCAGTCTGGGCCTTGGCCATGAAGTCGTCCTGTTTGGCAAGTTCAATGCAAATAGGGTATTTCTTATTCCAAATTCGTTTCCGTGCCAGGCTCTTGGGAACCAGGGAAATCTGAAGGATATATGAAAGGGTTAAATGAATTTATTTTTCACTTGTATCCTCTATGTTTCTATACTCAAGTAAAGAAACACAGGAAAGCAAGAGATAAAGATCCCACACTGGATCTGCCAGTTTAACTGACTCAAAATTGCTGGTGGATGTCCAACCCACTGCTATCACTAAGTTTTTGGTGAGTCAAGCCTTGGAATTAAAACAAAGGCCATTTAAGCAGATTATACCATGTGGATTAGAAACTCTGTTTTCATTTAGATGATCTTATTCTCATGGATTTGCAGAAAAAATAGAAAAACCAAGAACTTGATTTCTGGAACCATGGAGAGATAAATAGATAACAAGATAAAATAATCAAAGTCCAAACTGAGTTTTGAACATAACTTTTCATGCCCACCTTATGAAAATGAGCGTTTGAAGTTGGTGACAGCCACATCAAATACATAAGAGTCAACCAGAAGACTGATATGCAGGCAATTATATTCTAAACTCAGTATATTTACATTAAGACAATGTGAGTGATTAGAAGAGTGGTTTAAAAAAAAAAAAAAAAAGAGTTAAAAATTCTTATACGGGGTCTAATCTCAGCAGTGTTCTCCAAACACTGTGGGAAAATACCTTGAAGAATAGGCATCCTTCGTTTATTACAGTCAGGGCACTTGCCACTTCTGTAATCAATTGGGGCTGGGTGGGTGGAAGTACAGGATATGTTTCTAAGATCCCATGGGGAACCACCATCAGTCATGTCCTCCTGCATGACATGACATGCAAAACAAAACATGCCAGCTTTGTTTGTCTTTATGATAGGAAAACAAATATGCAAAAGGCAGGAATCTAATTTTTTCTTTATGTTTTTCACGTTCTTCCTTTAAGGGAAGGCAGAGCTTACAAGCACGCTCCTTTCCCATACAGATTCAGAGAAAAAGAGGGAGGTTTTCCTCACTGTTGCCTGGTCCCTCTCTCCCTCTCACTTCAAGTCAAGTGAAGCATGGTTTCCAACTACATCTGTACTGCCAAGGCCCTTGACTGATGCAGCACATTAAAAAAATCCATTCCCTTAATAATTAGGTATTGATGTATTATTTAAAACAATGCCAATGGAATCAACTTCACGTGGCAACTCTTGACGTATTTGAGGGAGGCAAACAACATGTAGGAAAACTGTCCTAGCATTATTGTTGATGCACTCTTCCAACTGCCAAAATCCCCATGTCCCTCCCTAGACTGGGGGTACCTAGAGCAGGTCACATTCCAGACACCTCTCACATTCACATATGATGTACATTCCCTCTTTGAGTGAAATGCAAATGTTGTCTCAGCTGCTTTGGGGTGGAGACAACCACCAAAGATGAGGCATTTTGGTGTAACCTTCAGAACAGCCCTGCAGTTCTCATGCATTGGGGATGAGTCTCAGAGTTCCCATGAGTTAAACTCTGCTACTCTCAACTGCCAGAGGAAAATCATGCCTTTCCCTTATTGTGTAAATATATACTTTCTTCCAAATCCTGCTCAATCTTCCTTCCCAGCACAATCTTTTGCAAGTTAGTCACGACAACAGTTTTGTTTAAATGACAGAACGTGAAAATAGAGGAGTGAAAAAAATTTCAGAGTTAAAAAGTATTCTTTGTTAAAATCAGATATACGTAAGACACTCACCTTGCTGTCTGTTAGTTCATAAATTTTTTGACTGACATATGTGACTTCAGGCTTTGGCTCATTGTACACAGCTCTTCTAGAAATACTTTTATTGGGTTTTGAAAGTCGTAGGGTGCTGCCTTCGAGTCGCACATAGACAGAGTGAGTCAACGTAGCATGGTATGTTTCTGGATCATAATTATAAATTTCATTCATCCATCCCTAGAGAAGAAGACACTCTTAACAGACTTTTAAGCTGCTGGGAAACCAAGTACAGCATGTACCTAAAAACTTTAAATTATTATCCAAGCTATTGCCAAAGTTATTTCACTTAGTGCTCAAACAGAACGAGGCAATAAATGCCCTAAACGAGGCAGCACCAAAGCAACAGGGCATGAGATGAGGATGACATCTCAAGCACACGGTGCGTTTTCGCTGACTCAGTTGCTTTGCACACGTAGCGGAGGGTGCTCTCACCTCATCCCCAGGAGCCACGGTGGCACCTGCAGACGCAGGATGCCAGGAGAGCCGCAGGGCAGGAGGGCTGAGCAGCACAGCAGCTCCTCTGCTCCCAGCAAGCTCAGACACTTTAATCACCCGGAGCCCAGGCAGAGCAAACAGCCCGTGTGCTCACAGACAGCACTGACATTGTAATCACCACAATTAAGGACTCGGTGGAAGACCACAATGGAGTTTGCTTTCGTGCACCATCACTGTTTGAGATCATTTAACATGTTGTATAACTGCCCAGCTACAACACAGGAGTCATACATGTGGATTAAATTCAATTAATTTCTGTGCTGTAAAACACAAAACAAACTAGCTGGTCCTGCTGTAACAAGCCTCTAAGTGCTGACTCTGACCATGGGGGTGATGCTGCTCCTTTTCTCCAACATCGGATTACAGAAATAGATGATAAATGGGGTAGAAGGTAGGCAGAATACTCATTCAATGAGAAGTTTTCCTTCTCTTAACCTGTCAAACAACATTCTTTGATCATTGTTTTTATCTACACATCAGAACCTTAAATTCAGCATACTCAATACTCATCTATGTCAACAGAAAGTCAAGGGGCGCAGAAAGTCAAATGGCACCTTTACAAACACCTGCATGACTAGTGGGAGGAAGTGGGAAGAGCTGAATGAGCACCTCAGTATTTCTCAAAACAAAAAGTTGTAACTACCTTATGCAAAACATCCCAAAAATTAGTGCAAGATTTCAACTTATTAAAGAAGTTTCCACCCACACACAGAAATGCAAAATTTACTTTTATGCTAATTTTCTTCAGTTTCAGTGCCACGTAATTTCCCACAGTAGACAGCATACACTTTCTTAGGTGCCATAGTAACAGTGATATCTGTTTTGCTTACTCCATTTTCACTACAAACCCTGAAAAAACTAGATAAATTAGCATTTCTTTTATGTTCAGAAAAGATTAAGTCATTCATCTTTGCTCAGCTCCAAAGCAGATTATGCCTTTTATTAATAGAAATGCCTATACCAGGACATACTCTTTGAAGAAGCTCTATGGTTGTTTTTTTCTTACAGTGGGTTATACACGACTCCCATGTAGGAAATGCAATGCACAAGGAAGAGTTTTCTATAAGCCATCAAGTTCTGCACAGCAGGGCTGACGTAAATTTGAGGCTCATCCCATCTCCTTCCTAGAAATTATTTAGTCAAGACATCTTTGAGCAGATAGCAATTAATTTTCAGCTGGGAACTCCAGCTGGACTTACTTAAGCACAAGAACATCACTTGATGTTGACTTGCCCAAAGCCACCGTGTGCAGGAACTGGAATATCCATATGGCCCACAGATCTTGGAGCAACTCCCACCTGCCCCCAAATCAGATCTCCAAGCTATTTCTAGCTCAGACAAAGTCTGGAGCCTGCAGCCAGGCAAACGTACAGATGGGAATTTGATGCCTCAGAAACTTCTTGCCTTCTCCTGGAAGGCCGTTCAGCCAGCATGGCACCAGCTGGCACAGAGAGAAAGGGCTGCTTGGAGAGTGGGTCATTACAGGAAGCTTAGTCACATGAGCCCTTTCTCTAAGTCCAATAAGCTTTCTATTTTCAGTAGAAAGGTTGGAAACTTATGGGTACATGTGGTATCCAGGAAGGAAGGTCAGACTGCACCTGACATTCCTTTAACGGCCTGCTTGAGATGGAACTGTGATGAAAACAAGGAGTGATTTACTCATCGAAATCTTGATTTCCCTGTGCCAAAGTAAGAAGGAAAAATCCCTCCTGCTTTTCTGATCCCTACCATGTGCCCAGGCTTTCCAGTTCAATCGAATGGATTAGCTGTACAATCTGCCAAACACACATTTCTCACACCCTGTAGAGCCTCCTCTGCTCACCCATAACCCAACAGAACTGCAAACACAGCACAACCGCCAGGTTATCAGCAACTGAAGAACCAAGTTTAGGTTTAAGTATTTGGGGGTTTATTTTCAGACAACAGTCAGGATGAAGGAGACAGCACATTATACAAACCCTCCTTGCACATAAAATTTTAGTTTTCAAATTTCTAAGGATGAAGTTTCTTCTTTGTACTCGATTTTCAAGTTATTTTGTTACAGAGATACACTGCATGGCTGTGTATGTTATGGCAGTAAAATATTAATGCTTCACTAAATGATGATTCTTTGCTCTATTAATCAATCTGAAAAATCAAGCTGCAGGAACTTTATCTAACAGTGTTAAAGGAGGTAACAACACCACCTGCCTTCACACTTCAGTGATCTTCAGTTCTGTAAATTGTTTCACCTAGCTTAAAAAACACTGAGAAGGTTATCCAAGAAGACACTAAAGTCATTCCAAAGCTCCTGCACTTAAAGAACAATTTCAGCAGAAATACCTCCGCCTCTCTTTTTGCAAAACCAAATTGGAACAAAAGATTCACAGCCCACGGAAACCATTTTGCAACGCACCCAAACAGAGAAGTCGTGTTACCATAACGTGCTAGCAACAGATAAATTCTCCCAAACTACTGAAGCAACAATGGATTTCCTTGTGTAGGAGAGGAGTGACTGTAGGATAGGTCTTCTCTGTTCTAGTGAAGTTGTTAAAATAAGAAATTTAGTAATTCTAGGAGGACAATGACCATAGTCATACGCCACTGTGCAGCTGCTGGCCGTTCACGCTGATCCCGTGATCTCTATTTATAAAGGTCAGCAGTTGCTCCACGCTCCCAGCTGAAAGCAGGAGAACGTGCCTGGGAAGCACCCTGAACACAGAGCTGCTCCGAGGGCTGGGCAGCACCGCGGCTTTCCTAGCTCAGGTCACAGCTACAGCCCACAACTGCTGCCACTGCTCCGGCCCTCGGGAACACTCGGCTCCGTGGGACACGGCCACCTACAAAAACAGTTTCAAAAGCCCCCCCCGCCTTGATTTTCCTCTTTCCTTACTCTGGGTTTCACATCTTTTAGTCAAACTGCAGTTCAACAGAATAATTTATATAAGAACTGCACGGTCAGGCCTCGTAGGTACCAACTTTTTATTGTTACTTAAGGTCTCAGGTGTGTTACACCATAACCTGAGAGGGAAGGATGGGGAGAACTGCAAAAGATCCTTATGAAGGATGCAGAGGGCTGGGGGCACAGACCAGGTCTGTGGGTAAAAAACAAACTAAAATTATTACTTATGATACTTTCAAATACATAAATAAAAGAATCAGCAAAAGCCACTTTTACAATACAAGCCCAAATCTGCATTAAAACTGTCCCTAAAGTTTCTTATTGATATTAACTGCTTAATAGCCATTATTATTAAATGATATAATCAAATGCTTTAGCACCAAAATTTTTTCAAGACTATTAATCACTCAGATCACACTAATTGTATTAGTATCCTTCTTATTACCACTATTTTATAATACTTCAATAGCATTTTGCTTCATAAATGAGGGGGAAAATACAATGCATCTTTTGAGCTTCATTCACAGGGAATCCAAAGACACGAGAAAAGTCTGAGGTAGGAGAAGCAACCATCAACTTAACTGGAAAAAACATTTGTCTGCCAGAGGACACTATGAAACATGAAATCCCCTGGATGGTACTCAAGAATAGCAGGCTGATAAAAAGCCTCCTCTTTCTGTACAGCTGTGACTCAAAACCTCCATTTCTCCAGCAGGCACTGCCACTGTGTTTTCCTAAAAGTTCTTTCTAATGGAAAGGGTAAATTTATCATTTCTATTTTAGCTGTTACGCAAAACCTTTCGTATCAGTCAGCACAACACAAGAGAATGCACAGTTGAAAGGCCAAGAAGGAAGTTAGAAAAGACTAATGGATTAAAGAAGGAAAAAATGTGGGCAGAAAAAAAAAAAGAAAAAGATAAAAAGAAGCCAGAGAACTGAATACTAAGAGAATAGGCAGATACAAAAACATGCAATGAAGATGCAGGGCTTTTGTGCATTTTCTTGTTGGGGGGATGTTTTCCCCCAGTACCAAGGACATTTGACTGAAGTAAATAGAGGCACCTATAGAAACACACACCAGCACAGCAGTCTTTTTCCCACTGCCAAGGAACAGTTTTGTGGGAGACAATAACCTGTTTAAGTATTTCAGCAATTGCTGAGGGGAATTTTGCACTGGTTTTGGAAACCTGGGAAATGCAAACTTCTCAAACAACGTTTACATGGGGGAGAATGCACACATACTTGTACAAAAATAGCTTGACAGCAGTTTGGCAGAATCCCAACTCCTTATGAAGGGATCTTACTCAGAGCATTTATCATAATTGCATGACAGCAGTCTAGGCCAGAATACCAGACCAACAAGTTCTGAAGAGAACATCTTCATGCAAGAGCATTTGATTTTCCCATATTCCCCTGAGTTTTGTTACAGATTAAGTCTTTAGCTGCTTTTTCAGAGGATCTAAGCTGTCCAGTACTCATTTTGACAGAAGCAAATAGAAAATAGTTGTATGAAGTGGGAATAATAACTTGCAATCTGCTAAATCATATTACATTATGTTCCACTACAATATGGGCAACGAGCTGATTTTTAAACTCCTGCAGCATTTACATATTAAAGACAGTTACTTTGTGTGTTATGAGCACAAGAAATACTTATCAGGTCATAAAATCCATTAATCTACATTTATACAGACTTCTCTGCACTATTCATTTCTTGCCTACAGCCATTTTCATAAGATGTAACTCTTCAATAAAAGCATTAAAATACAGTTTAAACATTCCTGAATAACAGCTGACATCTCAGAGACAGCCTAACACCAGCCAGTAATGAACAGTCTTTCAGTCATACCAGCTTTCAAGTATGGAGGAAGGGTCTTTGCTCCAAATGACAAGAACTGAACTGAAAGCTTGTAACAATTTGTACATGGGAGCAGCAGGTAATTCAATAGGGCAGACAGGAATGTTCAGTCTGAATTCACTACAGCAAATAATAACCACAACTCCTATTATTCCCAAAAAGAAAGGAACACCAAGGTAGAATAAAGGCTAGCCATGCAATTGCCACCTTTATGCAACAAAAGTAGAGTTTTATATTCTGTTTTTCTAACTTTTCAGTTACCCAAACACACATGAAATTAGCCATCAATATAGATTCTACAGTACATACCCATCTGAATTTAAATTCATGAAACCTTTGTATTGTTACAACTGGAGATGCACCTTCAAAAAGCTCAATTTAGTATTCATACAAATACAAAAAATGTCTCCACAAATACTCTGATAAGCATGTGATATCAAGTGAAGGTTACATCACCAGCACTCAGAAATGCTTCTGCTGTACATCAGAAACCAGTAGCTGTTTCATTGCTCAGAATTCTGCAATTGGGAAAATGCTATTTCAATTCATCACAGATGGAGATTAGGAGGGCAGGACAGGGACCAGAAGCACTAAAGGAACAGAGGGGTTGGATGGATCACAGCTGGACACGCAGCAAAGTGACACACAAAGTGACACACAAAGTGACACACAAAGTGACACACAAAGTGACACACAAAGTGACAGCAACATGCAATACCTCAACATGTGGAGGGGAGAGAGCAGGAAGGACAAACTTTCATTTAAAACCCAGCTCTCAGAAACATTTTGCTGAACTGTAATTCCTACTCCCATTTCAATTAGCTTACGTCTGAGGAAGACCCATATGCTCTCCAACTCTCTATGCTCTACTTGAACACAATGCTCCTGTCTCTGCTTATAAACAGACCAGACAAACAAATTACTGCCTAGACAGCAAAATATCCCAGAAACAAAATACATCTTTCAAGATGCAGCTTCAAGCACAAATGTTATTTTACACACTAAACTTTGACACTACTTGCTCTCAGTAGTTCAGTTGGAAGGTTTCAAATCTATCAGCAAAGCCATTTGCCCTTTTACTTTTGAAGAAATTCCATTTTCTACCAATCCCTAAAGACACTGAAGTCTTACATATTCTTAGATACTAAACCATTTGTGCCCCTGACAAAGTGAGCTGACCCTAAAAAACTATTTACAAATGGGTATATTCCAGCTCATTTACACCTCAGGATAAATCTAGTTTACTCCTACCCAAAATAACGCACAAAAAATGCCATGACCTCACCTTCAGTATTTCAGGTTCTTTGATGTCTAGAGCTCCTGTATTCCATCGCTTTTTCATGCTTTTATGCAATTTGAGATACTCATGAGTACGTGGAATAAGAAGCCAAATCACACAGACAGCTACCATAAATCCAAGGGCCATTCCAAGTAAAAGTCCACTTAAATAGCCAGGGAGAGGGATAATAAGGTAAGCATAGACTAACAGTACTAATAAGTATAAAGTTTTCACTGGTATTTTAGGCTGTTGCACATCCAGATTATTTTCATCTTCACTACTGAGCATAGTAACAGTTTCCTCAGTCATCTCGGGATCAACCACAGTTTCAGCAGGTTTATCAGTTTTGCTTTCCTCCTCTAGCAAGAAAAAGTCTTCAGAATACAGCTCACAAAACTCCTCATCCTCCCTGCTCACTAGTGCAGACAACGAACATTTTTCAAGTACGAGTGAAGGTTTTGACCCCACGTCCTTTGTGCTTGCAGACTGAGAGCTTTTGGTCTCCATCTCTTTTGTATGTTCTTCTGCCCCTCTTGCCTGATCACTCTTAGGCAGGTTAAAGTCACTCCCAGAGAAGTCCCCTTCCGAATCACACTCCTCTTCCTTAATGCTGTAGTTGTTATTGCTTTCCAAATGGCCATTCAAACTGGAAAGGTTTGAGAGTTCTGAAGCACTTGAAGATAAGGCTTTGGGCCTGTGGCTACTACTTTCATCACCCATTATTTTACTCAGCAGCTGAAGAGGCTCATAGATTACCTCAGAAAGGCGTCTTTTCGTATCTTCAATTTTAGCCTCCATTTCAGGTACTTTAAAAAAGGAACGAGTGTCGGAGGGGGATGTTAATGGAGAGGAGGGGGCAGTTTTAGAATCACCACCTGTAGCTCGAGGTTGAGTGAACTGTTTGAACAGATGCAAGTTCAGTTTCGAGTCAGGTGGCCTGTAAGACACAGCTTCAGACTCCTGTTTAGAAGTGTCTGTAGACAGAGATTTCACCAAGGTTTTCATTAACTGTCTATGTCGCATCGGTGGGGTGGGTTCTTTTGGTTCCACTTCTGTTGAAAAGGACTTGACTAACCCCTTAAAAGGCTTTGAACTAGAAACTGAGGATGATCCACTAGAGCAGGCAACTGATCTGGAAGGAGATGAGGATGGGGAAGACAGACTGGATTTCTGTTCCACAGGTGGTGCTGCCGCACCTGATGCGCCAAACGTGTGACATGAGTGCGACGACGGAGACAGGACTGGTGGCACTGCACTGAGTATTTGGGATGAGGAAGGAGAGTCCAACAGCTTTACAGTTTCTGCAGCTGGCAGAACTGCAGGCGATGAGGACAGTGGTGATGCAGAGCTGGCCATGTTAAGCGAGGTAGCTGGACCAAAAAGATCATGGCCGGTTTGCTCAAAGCAGAGGTCTTCCTTGGCTTCAAGTGCTGTTACAATGCTTTGGTCATCTAGTTCCTCATCAAGAAACTCTTTAAACTCCTCTTCCTCCTCTTCTTCCTCCTTCCCAAATGCAGAGAAATGAATTGTGATGGTTTCTCGGGAGACAGATCGTTGGACCTGCACTTTTGGTGTTGACTGCTTTGAGGACATTTCACCAGTTTTCTCTGCATGGCTACTGTTCCGACTTGTCATTGCAGGTTCCAGAGATGTGTCAGAGTCTGGGAAGAAAAGATAACACCACGTAAAATGCATTTTTCCCCCCTTCAAATACCCTTATTTTCAAGCATTAATCCAAACACAATTTTATGTAGAAAAAAATCCCAAACCAACTCACACCAACAAAAAAACAAGAAGCAGGAGATATCTATGCTCAAAATTACAGATCTAGGTTACTGTGTGCTACTTAACATATTTCCACATACCACAAAATGGCAATATTAAAACACATCACATTGTAAAAATTATTTCCAAGTGCCCTGAAATTACAGTTCATCTCTGAAACATCACCTTTTTATTTTCACTACCAGACGTACCTCTGACTTCCAAAGCCCCACCCCAACACACTGACTCCTAACTCTCAGTCCCTTCTACATGCAATGCTTAATGCTTTATACCTTATAAATAAAGAAAATCTGAAACTCAAAGCTAGGTTGGAAATATGTAAAGGTCATCGTGTGGGGAGCACATTATTTAAGTATTCTATTGACCCATGAATGTGAATTTAGCATATATTTACATGGAGAGGAAATAGCATGCATTTAAACCAAGGCACTGGTGACCATACACAGAGATGGACCAGGAATTACAGGATTAGCTCTGCCTCTCCAGCTGGGAGGCAGCACTTTATCTCCACTGCCAAGACAGCGAGTTTACCACTTCAGTAACTGAATTATTTTTCAGAAGCTGTTAAAATGCTGTAATCAAACTGTCAAGCTGAATTAATGCAAGGCCTTTGCTGACGTTTAAAGAGCAGTTCAGAATAATGATTATGTGGTGGTGAAGAAATTGCACTTCACAAACAGTTGTGATATCAGATTGTATTATCCAGCAAGCCAGTGCCACCTGTTCAGCATCATCATCCTACTAAAGGTTGTAGTCTTTCTACTTTCTAAAAGAGCTGTTCATGTAAACATTTTTTAACCTGCCACTAAACTGAGCTGGGTTAAATATTTTAAAACAGCAGATCTTTGCTATGCAGCTCATTCAGAGTGAGTATCTGTCCACAACTTCCTACGCACTATAGTTGTCCATTTTATGGCTCCTAAATTGTTGACAATCCCTTGCTTGTTCCAGCATTTGTGAATTTCCCAAGCAGGCTGTACAGAAGGGCATGGATGTCAACCTGCTTCATGCAAAGCCTTCAGAAATTTCATTTTCAGGGTTTGTTTGGTTGGGTTTTTTTAAGTCTCATTTCTGCTGCATGTGACAAGGAGCCAGTTTGGGTTTAAAAGACCAAAAGAAACATTCAGACCTTGGTCAAGCTTTTACTTGACATCTCACCCTTGCTATGATGACTGCTTAGGAGACAAAAATTCTTCCTAAAGATTACTTCTGACTTCAGCTTTTACCATGGAACAGTTTTCTTCTGTCCTCCCCAAAATCCATCTGACCTATCCAAGTAGCAGCTCTAACAGAGAACTCCTTTCAGTGATGGAGATGTGCCTCCAGCCCGCCTGGGGCTCAGCAGGTTGTTGCCTTTACTACTACATCTGTGGATCAAGTAGTTTTTTACCCAAATATTAAGAACTCTCAGTTACCTGAAGTTTACATATACACTTATCAGTCACCTCTATGTGTAACTTGGTGGATGCTAAGGTTGCTAAGGAATTTGGTCTCTCATTTCCCTGTTGGATTAGCACACCTGGGAAGCACCAGCAGACAGAATCCATGCTTCTGTCTGCTGTCCACCATGGACATGGTTCCATTTCACATAGTTCAGACTGCAAATTACTAGATTTTTTGGACAAACACCCCCAAATTAATTTTGGAGATGGAAAAAAATACTACTGGACAAGACACATATCCAACCTCATTTCCATAGTGCTGGGCCATCAGCTATCACACGTTTAATATCTTGGCCCAGTTGTGAAACTGCAACACTAACACACCAGAAGTTGAAAGTAAAAAAACCCTACACATTTTCCAGGTCACTGAGCCATCACAACACTATACACTAAGGAAGGAAAAAACAAACAGACAAAAATCACAATCCCACAAATATAACAAAATTCCCCGTGCACACAATGCTGTTGGCATCAGTTTGAGCCTTTCTCTTCTGCTGTTCAGCATTAACCATTTATCAATAATCTAGGAAAGCAAGAGAAAAAGATTAGCAATTCTCCTCCCCCCCAAATAGCATTTTCACTGTGGCATTTTGTATCAGCTAGAACTTCATGGGCTTGATAGCACTTTAGCACACTGTGTTTACACTGAACATTAATTAGCTGGTGTTTAAACACCAGTTGCCATGCTGTGCTAATGCAGTGCTAATGACCTGAAACAGATGAACTTTACTTGCACACACCAAATGTACTGAAAAGAGATTTTACTGCTTACTGAACAAGCAAGATTTTCTTAACATCATGATTAATTTAACAGAGAAAGGAAGGAAATTCTTGATTAGCCAGTATTTGCCTACCTTAAGCATGTTACTGTATCACAAATTATGTCATATAAAAGAACATGTTTCTAATCCATTCCTGAACACAATCTCTGTTTTATTGTGGAGGATTTGGGCTTTCGTTTTGTTTTTTCTTCCCAAAGTAAATGCTGAGAAGTTTTTCCTTGACAGCTCCCTCAGTAGGTGTTAGGTTTTGATAAAGCTATTTCATCAGGCTCTCGAATCATATATTTTTACCCCTTAAATCAAGTTAATAAATTCACTTCTTACTCATTTCTGGCTACATTTTCCTCACTCATTTTCTTCCCCTACTCCTCACCTCCTCTCCCAGCTGTTTGAAGACTTGATGCTCCAGACTCACCATCTCAAATGACACAATTCCAAACTGATTGTTTGCAGATTATATTGGTAGTTGCAGAAATACAGGTTTTCACTGGTCCTTCTTTTGAAGGCCACACTGTTCCATATTCTCTGACTGCCTCTTTAGGGTTTTTCTGGTGTTGATTCTGAAGTTGCAAGGTATCACTTTTATTTATGTGGCAGGCAGATCTGAGTAATAGTCTTACATCCTCAGGCTTCAAATGATTCAACACATGAACTTTTACCCGGAAGGGAAGAAGGCTGCTCAGAAAATAATTCCTTTCCCCAAAACGTCTTAACTTTGGATGCTGTTGCAGGGTGGAAATAGAGCTGCCAACCAACTGCTGCCATTTCCACTTCTGACCTCAAGGCACTGCATCCTCATCTCCCACAGAAGAGCAGTTTATAATCCTCACCTACAGGCATTGCTTTTAAAGCTCCAACAACAGGAAACACTGAGCCAGGCAAACAGGGAACGCAGCTGCCTGGGACAGACAACATTCCTCAGCCAGCCCTCTCCTGTGACCAGGGAGGCAGCGGTGCTGGAGCTGAGGAGGTTTTTGCCTGGGTGACAACATGTCTCCACCACGCTGTGATGCACCTGGTGACAAACAGGGACACCTAGAGAGAGGCCAGGAGGGGGTTAGGCCAAGACAACTCTTGTAAGTGACACTGCAGTAACTGTGCCCTTTCCCAGGAATGACTAATTGAGAGTTCACAGGAAAAGCCAAGCACCCAGCAATGTGTCCCTCTGCCCAGCAGCATAAACACCCTTCTGCTCCCTTCCCCTGCAGTGGACAAACACACCCCACCCTTCTCCAGCTGAGCCCCAGAAAGCACCTGCTCACAGCACTGAGAAAACACACAGTCCATCCAAGAGCCTTAGACAATTATCCCACCAACTTTATATACAGCAAAGCAATTATTTTCACATTAACAATTTAGAAAGTGATTCAAACAACAAAGCAGCAAACTAGGAATTAACTTAAAAGGTCGGAGTTGCATACACCACACTTAGTCATAAGCATTCAATTGGAGAAACAGGCTGGATTAGGTAACTAAATTCACATGCTTCCCAGCAGCCAAATCACACACTCCAATCACATTGCTGTTCCTTATTGCAACATCTTCAGGAGGGGGAAAGGGAGCACAGTACACTGTATTAGCAAAACGCTTCCAGAAAAATGGGCAGCAAGGTTCAACACTTGTGTTTTTGCTGCTGCAAAACACAGACCAAAAAACGTGTTTTCCACAAAACAGAAATTCCTTTCCTCCTAAGTAAAGGAAAAGCCTTACAGGTTATTAAACAGCACTGCAATACTTTCCTCTGTATCTGTCAGTTGCACTAGAAGAACAAGTCCTAAATGCTCTTCAGGAAACAACTAATTTGCTTATTGATAAAGCTACAATTCTACTTCATGCAGATTGCCACAGGTGTTCACAGGGAAAGATGTTTCTCACTGATTGTGCCTCTGCTTTCCCCAGTAACCCTTCTGGGCCATCACTCTCCAACAGGCAGCTCCTGCTTCGGCAGACTGGGAAAAAACCCAGTTGTTCTTTAGGATTCATGGGGCCTTTTTTATCACTTTGGGTTGACAATCACTGTTTTTTTATCATTTTGAGTCTGTCAGACTCAAAACAGGTAGACACTTCATACTCTAAATCTACCCTCCATTTGGAAGGAAGGAGAAGCAGTATATTCGTTTTAGACAATCTCTGCAGCCTCCATGTGGAGTGACAGATTTTATATTAACAGGAACAGGACCCCACTCACACACTGTGGCCATGTTCCAAACCAGGCCAGCAGCACATTACATCTTTCTCAGACAGGGAACACCCGCACAGGGCAATACAATCTGAAATTCATATTTCTCCCAGAAATTCCAGATTCTGACTGATTTACTAGAGACTCAACCAGTATCTGCCTTCCAACACTGAGATATGTGGGAGAACTGCTGCAATTCTTTGTACTTATTTAAAATAAGCAACAGAGCTCTCAGCATCAGACAAAATTTTCTGTTACAAGCAAGAAGTCTTCATTTCAGGTCCTTCAAAATGAAGCACAATATTAGTGAAAAGTATTACTTTGCTACAGAAGTAGTCTAGAAAGCCAATTCCCATTTAGCCCAGAATGCCCTCCCTGAAGCAGAGAGCACAGCTGCTAGGACATTATCTGTCACATGGATTTCATCTCATTCAGCAGATCTATACCATAAAAGACAAGAAAAAGAAGGGATACAAAATGCAAAATTCAACGTTCTTTCCTATCCCCATTCAAATTTCTAATTATGATCAATTAAATTCCCCTGGCATCTCCATGAGTTAATGTATTCCATAGTTAACATCTATTGTTCCTTTTACATCCACTACTCATTACTTTTAAATGAACTACAGAGCCAGGGTTGGTAATTACTATCACACAATAGCCCTGTGAAACCTTCCTGTCAGGGATCCAGTTACCCAGCCTGGAGATAAGGCTTTAAAGCTCAGTTTCCATCAGGAGCAAGAAGGAAGTTTTGCTTCCCTTTCCAAGTTCATGCAACTGGGTTTGAGATACAGAGGTGGGGGGGGAGAAGAAAAAAAACAAACCATCAAAACCTGTTTTAAATCCAAGGGCAGAAATGATGAAGTTGATATCAGTATCAAGTAGTACTAAAAGACTGTAATCAAATGTGTTGAGCAGAAGCCAACCCCAGATCATAGTCAAACCTGACTATATATCCACCCACTATGGATCATAATATACACACATAGTACATACCCCCAACAGAGCAACCCAGGTCAGCACAACTAAGCTGGGTGAGAAATAAAACACCTCCAGCAGTTCTCTGAGCATCACTAAAAAAACCCAAACATTTTTGTGCAAATGCTTTTAAGTTCAGAACAATTTAAGTTAAATAATTGGCATTTAAGTATGCTTAAGGATACTTAAAAAGAGGATCCTAGGCAAGATTTTAAAGTCTTGTCAATGAGATTATACTTTTAATGAAAATTATAAACCCATCAAAGAAATGAGTGAGAGTCATTTTAAGTCCAGGACAGAAAAGTCAAGTAAAACTGCAATGTCCAATAAGGAAGTCTTCAAAACTACTGGAATTTTGTTGTTGCTGCTGAGGTCCCCAAGCTTGTCTTTATAATGCTTCAAAAATTATCAAGCAAAAACTGTTTAATGTTAGCTAAGCGAGTGTATCCTATATTAACATTTTCCCCAAAGACCTAAGAAAGGTCAGCTACCACATTAGTTCCTCTGCCTTTACTGGTAAAAGAATAATTATTATAATTTCCTGCTCTCCTTCCATGACACACCACTTACCAAAAACATTAAAAGCTGCACTACAGTCTCATTTTAACAAACACAAAAAACTAAGCAGTTAAAGGTTCTCCAGAAACTCAGAAAAATCTAATTTCTTCTTATTTAATGATTTTCTGAAAGCTGAAGTGAAGCAGTATTTTTAAGAAATCAAACATTTTCCCTAACAGAAGAAATAAAAAGTTTTTAGGCAAAGCTCTGCTCTTTGGAATAGATTCAAACTGCAACAGAGTGTAATTATGTTAAAGAACATTTACTCCCAGTTGGCACAATAAGAATTAATAAAAATTCTAGTACATACATAATACTTTTCTCCATTCACATGCTCTCCTCCTATGAACTATATTCTTGTTGATCATTTGTAATTGCAAGCAACAGGTAGCACCTTTTCCTTCCAAAACACTCCACATTAAACAGTTCAAAAGGACCTTTTATTAGTTCCCAGAACAAAATAAAATAGTAAAAAACCACCACATATCCCCCCCCTCACACTCCATCATAGATACTGGGGTTTTAGTACTTTCCTGTAACATATATTGCTGTCTTTAAAATTATGTTAAAATATGTGTTTTTTCCAGGTAGCTAGTTGCTGGCATCAAAATTACCTAAAAAACTAATTTGGTCACAAGTGAGAAGAGAAATGTCCCAGAAAAAGAAAAGTTTACAGACCTAGATCTGAAATTTCTGCAGCAATGGATTCAGAAATAGACACATTAAAACAAGGGCAAACTCAGAGCCAGCCTAAAGCCAGCTTTTCCCACTTTTCTCAAACTGCTGTACTTTCTTCAGAGTCACCNGTTCTGCATCTCAACAGAACATGTTTGATTTCTGCAATAATAAAGCATCAAAAGCTTACACAAAAAATTACATCCTGTGGAAAAGGTAAATGTTGAGGTAAAACTGTGCAGAATTGTAACTCACTCTCTTATCTCAGTGGAAAAAAAAAATCACCTCCTCATTAATCTGATAAAAGATTACCTAAAACCTCTGTGGATTAGTCCACAGCTGACAACTCTGCCCACATCTCCGATTAAATTAAAGGTCGCTATGAAATCTTTAGAGGAAATTTTGACCGAGTGACTTAGAGAAAAGCATGTTTCCAAAATTAAGTAAAATAAGGTGCCCTAAATCCTAAATTAAAAAGGGCTTATAAGAACTGTCTTGCAGGCACCTTTTTCCCAGTGTGAATGCACATCAATAGGTAAAACTGCCTATGGGTAGCAAGTGAGCATTCAAGAACTTCTTCATACATTTACATTCATTTCCCTAACAAAAAATTTCCACCAATAGTCACAGTACCTGCCAAGGTAAAACAACCATCACACACTGTCATATGAAAAGGTTTAAAAAATAAACAGGCTTGTCCACATGAGGCTAAACTCAGATACACAGAGGAGCAGCACCAATTAGCAACTCAAACTCTAGGTCCCCATATAAAATGTAGTTATGAGAGATTATTAAAAAAGGAATGGAATCTACAGATTTACCATAGGTATCTAACATCTTTTTTTCCAGATTTTTAATGATTGATCAATTTTCATATTTCTTATGTACAGCCTTCATTTTAATTTCATGTTCTGCAGAGGATTAGCATGCAAGGTGCTTTATGGGTTTTTAACCTGATAGGACAAAACACAGTACATAATCATGGCTTCTTTAGGTCTCTGAGATGATTTCAAAATCACAGAAAGGGATATTCTCTGGTATTATTAAACAGGACTAAACCATTTAATACTTAGAAGTATTCAGTTACGGATCTAGCACATCCCTAAGAAGCAAGGTAATAACTCTTCACATAAAATAAATAATTAGAAAAAACAAAGCTCTACAGACCAGGCAGCTGGCACAAACTGAAACAAGAACAACTAATCAAAGCAAGGCAATTTTCAAAGCTAAAATTGCCTAGGGAAGGGAGGAGGGCTACATTTACATTTAATACAAATAAAGTATTCATACCTAACTAGAAAGGCAGTAGTACTTAACATATGAAAATTAATTATCTTAAGGCACCTGAAGATACAGAGCAAGCTTCAAATATTAACATAGGGAACTGCTGTTAGAGGGCACATTGATAACAGTTGTTCACCTCCTTGCATCTCATCTACCCAAGGAAAAGGTCTCTGATAAATGCAGAAAATGCACTTAAAACAGATCAGGATTTCTCAGAAGCTTCTGCAAGCATAATCCCCAGAGGGTCCAAAGGACAGAAAAGGTTAGGAAAAGACCAATAAACAGGACTTCAAAACATGCAAGTCTTTTCAGAGCTGCCATCAAGTTTGAGAAGTGGTGGGACAAAAGTAATTCAACCTAAAAGTCACAGTTTTCTGCAAAGTTTCTTTAAAAGAATTGTTCCCAGCACCTAAGAGAGGCAGTCCTGCCAATCACTCCATGCCATGCAATGAGTGGTCTCTCCTGTCACTGGATTCCAGGAACAAATTAATGGAGAAAGGTATTACCAGCATTTCCTGCTACCTGGAAACTGCAAAAGAAACATAAATCGGCACACATGAACAGAAAAGCTCTTTGTGATCTAATTTTGGAAGAAAATGGACCAGA
>WAAG01001832.1:3572-52201 GCA_013390105.1 Tichodroma muraria | reverse complement strand
TTTATTAAAAGGCCTCAATGGATGCACCCTGGGCAANTGCTAACACTTCATATGAAGTTCAGAGTCATAACTGAGGCAGTACAGAATATGAAAACTATGAAAACTAAAACTTAAGGCATCACCAGGACACAGGACATTCTGTGCCAGTGTCCTCTGGTGTTATGTCTGCCTGTGCTGTTACTACGCAGCACAAAAATCAGAAATATTTTTATGTTACTGCACACTCCAATGAGAGCTCTGAATTTTAAATTCCAGTTTTGTCTCCTGACTTTGCTTTCTGCATCCAAAACGTTGTTGCCTTTATTCCGGTGACGCATTTGCCCAAGAAAGAATTTCATACATGCCAAGAGGTTTTCCAGGAAAGTTCATAACATGTTTAGATATTCATTGAATGGTAGGATATGTACATTGGCACTGGGCTACAAATCACCTCCGTGTAGAGATGTGAGACATCAGTTTTGCCATTTGGTCACTGTAAAAACCAGGGAAGCATAAACCAGGTCTCTGAGCTGCTTCCAAAACAGATTAAGAGTTTTTCATGGGGTTTTGGATCATCTCTTTTATAACATTTTCTTTAATAACATCCATAGTAATCAACATAATGTAGAACTGTGTGGATCCTAGACATGAAGTATTTCTAAGGGCTTAAATAATTATATAAATGGCAAACAGAACCACTGAGCTGGAACTGGAATTATGTAAAATACTAATAGATGGTCTAAAATGTTACCCAAATTTTATTTCATTTGGGAAAGCCTCTGATTCCTTGGCTTGTAGCTACTGAAAAGGTTATAAAATGCAAGTGGCAATTCCCACTCTTATGGCAAGTGAGTTGTGTCCATAGAACTGAGTAATCTCAGCCATTTATAAGAGGTTTATAACAATACAATTACTTCAGCTACAGAGGACTTCTATTTTCCTCATTTTATTTTCCTCATGAGGTTATTATTTCCATATCTCTAATTTCTCTGTGCTGTACACAGAAGGTCAGAGTTTAACACAAAAAATGAAGGCTGACTGGTTGTGTTCTCACCATGTACCTTCTTTTCCAGATGGACACAACCTGAGGCATAAGTATTACAAAGAATATTTTGGTAAGCTGCTGGCATGAAGTGTTTGTTGTTATTATTAAGCTTTATCATTCTTGCAATGCTTACAAGGAATTTGCTCCTTATGAAATGAAGATTTGTACATATTAAAAAGAGATTCTTTACCCTCAACTCTCTATGCCTTGGTCAGAAGATCTTAAGATCTACAATGTCCTGACTGTGGACCCTTGAGAGCCAGAATTTTCAGCTGTGACAGAAATAATTAAATGGTGCAGTGTTCTGCCAGGGGAACCACCCAGTCCAATAATCTTTTTTTTTAAACATATTTTTGGAGCTTTGCTCTTGGCCCAGGACTCCTTGCAGCTGAACACAGAGCTCTGTCAAAGGCAGAGTCTTGGACTGTGGTAAGAAATAAGAGATGGCTGGAGCCCAGTGAATCAGTGCTCGGTGTTCCCCAAGAGGTGTCAGGTCCCTCTCTCAAATCTGGGGCTCGAAGAAAGCAAGAGCATCTCCCACATCTTTCTTAACAGTTTCAAAGCTCCTGGTTTCTCCCTCTTGGAAGTGGATCAGGCTGGAAGTGACATTCAGGTGTAACCAGACAGCATCTTTGATATAAGATTTACAAACAGCCAAATTTGGCCACTTTGGCTGATAAAACCATGAGAGGATTTCCTTTCCTCTCTTCCAGTGTGGGAAGCCCACACTCTAGCCCAGCTCTCCAAGAGAACTGCTAAATAATGAGACCAATAAAACTGCACTGCCGAGAGCACCTTGAAAAACCATTTGCCACAGCCTAATCCAAAACCTGACTTTGCTGATATTTGTTTTACAGGGAGCAATTCCAACAATTTGGTCGGCTATGTGAAAAACCAGCAGAAGCATTTAGGCTAATTGAAGGTGTGCCTGAGTAAGTGCCCTGTGAATAAAGGGAAAGCTGGGTGGAAATAGCTGGTGCTTAGAATGAAATTATTCAGAGAAAAGATTGTCTGAGGGTGGTATTTCCTCTAAGCAAAATGTTGGAGGAAAGACAACACCTTAAAACCCTGTACAGCTACGTGAAACTCTCTCATTCCACCAGACACACCTGATTTCTTTGCAGAACCTTTGCCCTGTGGGTATTTAGAGGATGGAGTGATTTTTAGGATGAAAAGCAACGGGTGTGCCTTAAGACTTTAAACTTTGTGTTTAGGGGCTTCTTCTAATGCAAGCGTAACTGGTCCTGCCCGACAAACTAAAAAGCTGTTTATTCAGGACTGATTGCAAAAAGGGTCAGTCTTGAAAATACTTCAGCACACGGGGTGTTTTGTGGGATAATTTTAGGTGTGTGAACACTTGTGCTGAGCAGTGGGACCCACTCAGGAGAGCAAAGGCACATTTATCTGGCCAGAGCCAAGCCAACAGCAAAAGCTTCATCTGTTTTATCAGCCTTGCATTAGGCAAGAATGAAAACATTGATTATATTAGAAGTTCTGTCCCAAGATGGTTTCCTCAACACTTTCAGCTTCACTTTAAAATTAACTTGGGCTTAGCTGGGAGTTATGAAAACAAAGCAGTTCAGTGTCTTTACCTACGTCAGGCTGGCTTTAAGATTACTCAGCTACTTAAGCACAGGTTCTGTGCAAACATCCAGGAAGGATAAACATTTTAATTCCTTTTACTTCTTTTTCTTTTGTTGTTTGGTTTTCACCCAGCAGGACCACTCTGTCAAGGAATGCTTTACCCAGCAGCTTTCTGGTCCCAGATCTCCACAAGCACATCTCCAGCATCCCCCTGATCCCTGCCCATCGCTGACAAAAAAATTCCATTATCCAAGGAACAGGATGAGTCCAGATTTTAACCCCACCAGGAAGGGGAGAAATGTGATCCCCTGAAGGAAACCACACTGTTTATCAGCTGCCCTTCTACAAATGAAATGCAAACACCTCCAAGGGATCCCTGTAAGCCGCAGTGCCATGATTAGGCTGCTGACACAGAGCCCGCCCTTTATGTGCTTGTTGTGTGACCAATTCAGATTTCAGGCCTGTGAACACAACCCAGTGACATCAGAATTCTCATAGATATCATATCTAAGTTGCTTTAAAATAGGTGAGAGTAAAGAGGTTCTGTGGATCAAATCCAGTGCCTGCCTGTCTTGAACAACTCCTTTAAAGAAGCCTTTTCATCAGCTTAAAATTCAAAGAAACTTGCAAGTTTCTTCTTTTCCTATTTATATCTAGATAAAAACCAGACTTGACACCTGCTCTAAATGGCTAAACCTGAAGTCTCAAGAATTTGAGGAAGTTTAAGCTAGGAGCAAAAACAGCTTTATAAACATTTTTAGTTTGCTTTCCTCTTCTCAGTCTGGCGAGCTGCAGACTGAGAGTTAATAATGGAACAGATTCCTTCCTACAATATCCAGGCAGACACACAAATGCATGCCAGGTTTTGTAATGTGCTTTTTTTAGCCAGCACAGTTGATACTCACAAAATCTGTGGTTTTGTACCTGCAAAACCTCAGCAAGAGGCCTGAAGTCTGGATAATTTGTTAAATGTGTTAGAAAAGCAAACCCAGGATAAATTTGTGTGATGAAAAGGATTGTCAGGCAGATGGGCCACTGCTCCTCAGGAGTCCTGTACCTTTGTGTTAACTTCCAGAAATCATTAAGGTCTGGATATTTGTATTTGGGCCTCACAGCTTCTTCTAGCTGTTTAGCATTATACAATGGAAAACACCTTTGCTGTTAGGGTTTTCCTTTCCTGTGGCAGTCCTGAAGGGACAGTTGCATTTATTGTGACAAATCAGCCAGGATTGTTTGGCAGAAAAGCCACGTTTGCTCCATGGTTTAGTCCACGTCCCCATCTGCATGCATGAAATTAGCATTTTAATTTGCACAGTAGTAGCCCTGCATATAAACACCCAATTCACAAATGCAAGTGCCTGCTTCCACTCACAAAATACAGGATTTTTTTTCCACTCACTAAATGGTTTAAGCCAAATCCAAGACACCTATAAAACTCTTGATACTTTGCACATGACATTTGCAGCTGGAGAGATGGAAGGTGCCAAACTGCTCTTCTGTTTCCTGTTCTAAACACAGTCCTGGGTGCTTTACAGAGCAAAGGAACAGCTGAAGAGTTCCACATTTTCCTAAATATCTTCATTTGTTGAACTCCCTTTTTTTCGAAGTGCAAGATATTAAATGCAGCATCATATTTGGACAGAGCTATTTCTAGAATATTATCCTGTACAGCTTCCTGCAATGAGATCTTAATTCTTGCTTGGACACAGGAGCCACAGAACCAGAATTGTGGAATGGTTTGGGTTTGGAAGGGAGTTTAAAGCTCATCACCTTCCACTAGACCAGGTTGTCCAGGCTCCAATCCATATTTTATAGTTCCAGTCTGTGTTTAGACCAGAAACTTGCCACTTATCCTGCTGCAACCTTGCTCCTCAGTGCTGCTCAGCAAAATGGATTGATTTTGTTCAGCGTTACTTTCTGCAGAAAAAAATCAAATTCTGATTAAACGAGCAAACCCCTCCAGTGATCATGGCTGAGCCCCAAAGAGTAAATGTCAAAATGTTTTATTTTAAACTAAAAAAATTCCTAAAATCTTGTGAGGAGTTAGTTGAAAAATTGGTGTTGAACATTCACAAATTTGAAAGATTAGAACTTCAAATCTCAATCTGATCTCTCAAAGCAGCCCAAAATATGATTAATTTGAGTGGACACATTCACTTCAGTGTCTGTTTCCTTTGTAGCTGTAGAAGCACATACCTGACCACCTGGGTGGGACAGTACGGGTATTTTCTGCTTGCAAAGGTAGTTTTTTAAAAAAAGAAAATTGACAAATTAATAATTCAATGGTGAATTTCTGTTTACTGGGTGTTATCAAAGTCATCACCCTTCTTCATGGTGCTATAATGCTCAGGGGTTTTTGTCCAAGTTAATTCAAGTTATTGATAGTCAAACTCAGAAACAAAAGCCACAGAAGGGACTTGTCAAAGTGCTGTGTTCTCAACAGTGAAACACTGAAATGTGAAACTCAGACACTGAAATGAAAACGCAGAGCAGGTGAGCTGTCCTCAGCTGCTCTTCTCCCCAAAAACAGATGCTTGATCAGCAGTCTGGTACAGCACAGTAGGAAATGCCTGGTGTGGGTTGTATTTAACATTTCCCTGAACGCTTTGCAGCGTGTTTGGTGCTGAGATAACCCCCCTGTGTGTCACTGAGTGCTGCCAATGCCCACGGCCTCCCACATCCCCGAGGATCTGTGCAGCCTCAGATCCCAAACCTCTCCCTCGTTTGTGCCCCTGGTGCTCAGACATGTTCAGGTTCTGCTTTGGTGCTCAATAAAAAGTGACCAGTCTATTTTTCAGCCCTGCCGAGTTTCTGTTGTGTCTTCTCAATGTACTTTCAGCTTTGGATTATGGGGAAAAAAAAGGAGAAATCTTCTGAATTTTAGGTTTTGGGAGAACATAACAAGAGTATGGAGACAAAAGTCATTTTTGTCCATTGGAAGGGAGGTGCTACACCCCAAAGCACATCCCCCACCCCTGTCCCCTTCCAGAGGGGCCACTGTTGTGGGCCAGACCCTCAGTTCTTGGCCCCTGCATTTGCACTGCCCACAGAGGAGCTGGTGGACAGCCCTGGGGAGGCCGGGGGTGGTGCCCTGGGAGAAGTGACCCTTTGTTTGCCCAGGCACTGGGTCAGTGCTGGTGCTGCCAGCTCAGGTGCTTTGGGCTGCACCAGCAGCTGCTCAGGCAGCTTTGCAGGAGCCCCAGAGGGTGGAGAAACCAACCAAGGTGAAGGTCAGAGCTGGGCTGTGCCCGTTGCAGGACAGAGCTGGCACAGGAGAGGGGTTGGGCCGTTTCCAGACTCCACCATCCCACCTGCCCCACCCACCCAGTCCTGCTCTACCTGCTCATCAGGAGCGGGCAGGAGTCCTCCTGCACTGCCTCCCTCCTGCCCTGGAACCACAACTGGGACAGGAACTGCCTGGAGCTGAGCCACAGGGGGACAGCAGCGGCTGCTGGCACTTTGGAAAGGTTTGGGGGGCTTGAGATGACCCCAGCCAGCACCAGGTGTCAGGGTAGCTCCTCACTGTGTCAGCGAAGTTGTCCTTGGGATCACTTGGACCTCTCATGGTCCTTGGGATCCTTGGGGCCACTTGGGCCTCCCCATTTGGATGGGCAGGTTACAGGGGGTGTGCACATAACTCCTGTCCCCTGCCGGGAGGTGTGACAGGAACCAAGAACCTCGGCTTGCCAGAGAATGATTTGTTTGATGAACACCACAAAATCATGGATTAATTTCAGCTCATTTCCACGCCAATGCAAGCAAATATGATTTCTGCTACTGTAGTCTGGTAGTGATCTTCGTGGGAAAAGCACAGCGTGACCTGACGCAGTGTCTGGGGTGACACTGAAGTGCTGCCAGTGCATCCCAGAAACCAACAGCTGGATCAACAGAAGACTAACAAAATAGACCTTCAAGAAGTCTATTCCTACTGCCAGAATAATATAAAACAATTGCTCAATTTCTGATGTGCTCTGGTGACCAGGGCTCTGTGGTATTGGAGTGTCTTGGTCACCTTCAGGAACTTTTCCATAGTTTGCTGAGCAGTGAAGAAGCCTCCAAGGTTTGGACAGACCATAAAGGAGTTTTTGGAGGCTGGAGGTTTCTCTTTGCTTGCGACACAGCAGGGATTGGTTCATACAGGGGATTATTTTCTTCTCCCACCTCACACTGGCTGCACAGGCTGGATTCCCCTCTGGAGGTGGGGTTGGATGTGCATTGATTGTCCCTCTATGGCAAAAGGATTTACAGCATCTTTCAGGATCCTTTAATGGTAAATTTGAAAGAAAACAACACCTTTTTCTGGTGACTCTGCAAAGGTAAATCCTATCTCTCCCCATTATTTTCTCTTTCTTGCTACTTTTCCACGCAGACAAAATAGCAAGAACAAGAGAAGCTGCGCAAAACAAAAAAGACCTTTAGAGGGTTTCCCAGACAGAGCTGTGGATGGTGGTTCTCGTTCCACCCAGCCTGAGCACCCCACCAGGTGAGTCTCCCAATTTAAGCAATGGAAACCATGCAAAAATAAACCAGAAGTTTTAATTAAATTCCCTCTTCCTTCCCCATTACACACCTGGGGACAGACCTAAGGATTTTACTCAACCTTTATGGGACAAGATGGAAAAGAACTGTGGCTCTGTTCTTTGCTTTTAAAACCAGGAGCAGCAGAAGTTCTGCCCAGGAAAATCACAACCCAAAAGTGAAGTGTCTGGAGTTTTGGGTAGCAGCAAATTCCATTCCACCCATGCAGAAGAGATTTTTTCCCTCAAGGTGGCACAAGAGGAACAAAAGTGCAACAAGCCCCAGTTCTGGCAGGGGAGCAGGTGAAGGAGCTGGGAGTTTTGAACTCACAGCATCATATTTTTGGGCTCAGGGAGTCTCAGAGAATGGCTCCTTTGCTGTGTGTGCCTTCATAACAGATATTTTCTGCTTAAAAGACAAAAAAAAATAATAAAGGTTTTCCAAATAATCTCCTTAGAACTGGAGCTTTATTATCCAATTAAATAGGAAATACTATTAGGGCACTGTAATTGGGCTGCATGTTATGTTTTAGAGTGTGAAAATGATAGAGTGAAGAAATACAACTTGTATAAGTGTTGTTTTCTTAACATTATAGTCCTGATTCAGTCAATTCCCAGCATTTTCTGAGCCACGGGGTAGCAAAATACATTAATTTTTCATTAGATTTCCTAACATGCAGAAATCAACAGCAGCAAGAAAATGAAACTTGAGTCCGTTCAGCGATTTCTCAGAGTGGCAAACAGCGATATTTTTTCCCTGCATTTATTCCATCTCATCAAATATAATTTCCCAAAACAGAACTGAGGGAACATAAAGATGAGAGAGAGGGACGTGGTCCTGAGCCCAAACCACGCTGTTCCTCCCCAGCTGCCAGTTTGCTGGATAATAAACCAGCCTGCACTGATTGTTGCCGTGCATTATTTTATACTCATCAACTCCTTTTTCTCCTTTTCTGTGTCCTGTTTGTCTTGGAATTTCTGTCAGTCCCACTCAGGGCCTTGTTACCCCTCCCTAACCCAGGGTGTGGCCTCTTGGCTGTCCTGTGGATTCTGGATTTTGCTCTCGGAGCTCCATGTGTCCCTACAAGCAGCGGGTTTGTGCCAAAGGGGAGGATGCTAAATAAGGAAAGGATCAGCCTGTTGCTCAATTAGCCACAGTGGCTAATGAGGGCCACGCTGGGGCTGCCCAGGCCATGGGCACACCGTGCACAGCCCCAGGATGCTCCTCGTGGGCAGCAGCTTCACGGACAGTGGGTGAGGATTCGGGGTGAGAAAAGCAAGAGCAAAACCGAGGGGAAATTTTCCTGCCTAGGAAGGGGGAAGATGTTTTCCGCCACTTTTGTGTCAGAAACACGAGGATTTGGAGTGATCTGAAGATTGTGACGACTACAAACACACTCAGGTGGGCAGGGTAAGGGATCCCCTGGCAGGGAGTGCTGCTGTGCCTTGTCAGGAGCTGCCAGAGCCAGCCAGACGTGCTCCAGCTCCTTGGAAGAGCTGCACAAGGGGGGAACCAGTTCAAGAGCATAAATGAGCCCAGAGAGGTTTCACCGCTGGATTCCCATACGATAAAGTCCAAATCCCTCTGTATCTGCTCCAAGCCCTGGTTAAGCACCTTACCTAATCCCTGGGCAGGGCCTGGACGTGAGATTCCCGGAAATTAGAGCCCAGCATTATCCCTGGCTCCTTTCCCGTGGGAAGGAGCGCTGTTTCGGTGATGCAGGAACTTCCTGACGCATCCAGCTCGGATCCTTGCGAAAGCGTTGCTCAACCGAGGGAGCCGGGAAGCCCCAGCTGCGTTTTCACAAGGTCCCGGTTCCTCGCAGGGTGTTTCCCAATCGCTGCGTTCTCCCCTCAGTATGGGAAGAAGCCCCTCCCTCCCCAGCACCTCGGTGTGTGCTCTCTGTAGCTGCCTGCGGTGTCCCTGGGGCTCCTCAGCTTTTCCTGGAGCTGGTGGGACCCGGGGGATGCAAACAGGATGCCCTGAGATGCTTGCTCCATAGAAAAGCAGCGTTTTGGTGAGGGCTGGCCAGGTTTTGGGTACCACAGGCTGTCCCAGAGGGCTTGGCCTCATCATGGTGCAGAGCAAAATAAATGTGCAGTTTTCTGGACATCATCCTTGGAGGAAACTGTTCTCCTGCAGAAAACTGCACATCTATTTTTCTGTGGCTGGGAATGACTTTTATTCCCTCGGTGCAGTTTTTACTGTTAAAGGAGGAACTTCATCTCCCAGTTTACACCTCAGGGATAATTTCAGGGTAAGTGTATCCGAAGTCACAGTGCCTGGGGGAGGATGTTGGTCTCATGGGGCAAATGAACACGTGATGCTCCCCGACAGACAGCCATAAATCTTTGGGAATGATGTAACCAGTGAACTTTATCAATCCCAGAATCACAGAACCAGAGAATATCCCAAGATGGAAGGGACCCATAGGGATTATTGAAGTCCAGCTCTGGATGTTGAAGTCCAACCTTAGCTATGTGTTGAGCTCCATCACAAAAGCACAAACGAAAAACTGTGGATTTTATAAATGATCCTTACAAATCCGCACATCACACATCCATGTAATAAAAAAAGAAGTGTTTACATCATCTCCCTGATGTAAACACCTACAAATCCCGGCGTTGTGCTGACTGGAGCATTTCCTAAGGAGGACTATCCCAGCCTAGAAGTTTACAAACAGGCTCGGCGGTGCGTGTAACCTGTCCTGCCCCTGCTTCGCTCACAGCCCTGGCGAAACACCTTCCCTATCTGCCCGCCGACGCTCCTCCCGCAGCAATCCTTCGGAGGGCGGAGGAAAAACCCAACCTGCTCTTCAGGTGCGGGTCACGCTCAGCGAGGCGTGCCTCGTGTCCCGGCCCGGTGGCACACACAGCCAGGCTTCCCGGCCGGCTTTTATGGGAGCACCGCGGAGGGCGCGCACCTCCCTGCGGCTCCGGCGGCCGAGGGAAGGCGTGACTTGGCGGCAGGTACAGGTGCCTCTCTCTCCCGGCAGGTAGCCCCGAGCTCTCGGGGAGCCGGAGCCAGCCCTGCCAGCGGCCGCTGGTCCCAACCAGCCGGCTCCCGGTGGTCCCGACCCGCTGGCCCCCGGGGCGCTCCGCACCGCGGCGAGGATGGGCGAAGGGAGTTTCACCAAACTCTTCCAGAAAAGGTCGCTCCTCCGCTTCGTGCAGAAATATCAGCCCCTGGGAAGCGGCGAGCCGGAAGAGGAGGTGAGGATTGCCCGTGCCTCTTGCCTGGACCTGCTGAAATAGTTTGTGTAGCTGGGGTTCGTTTTGGCTGCTTCGCCTGCTTTGTCCCAGCGGTAACTCGAGATCGCTGCCGCTGCGCGCTCCCCGCTCGGTGCGAGCCCCGGGGCTCCCGGCGGCAGGGACATGAGCTGGATGTCGTTTGCCAGGGTCAGGGAGCGATGGGGAGCCTTGCTCCTATGCAGTAATCCAAGGGCACAGAGCTGAGGCCCGCATCCTGCCCAGGAGCATTGCTCCCTGCTCTGAGGAGGTTCCAAACTAAGGAAGAGGGTAGGAGAGCCCTGGAGTGCCGTGGGAGCTCTCCGGAGCGTGGGCACAACAGGGGAAATGGAGGGCAGGGCTCCCCTGTCCCCAGGGTACCTCTGCCACCAGTGCTGGTCACTGGCGGAGGGGCTCTGACCCTCGGGCTCCGACCCTCGGGCTCTCCTCTGTGCTGGTGCTGCAGTCAGGGCTGCAAGGAGAGTTTTGGCTCAGACCCACTGAGTCCACTAGGAAATACTGCTTTCCTTTCCTGAAAAGTGCTGCACTGTCCCCTCCCTGTTCTCACCGCCTGCCCTCGGTGGAGATGGGGTGGTCAGGTGTGGTTTGGGTGACATATTTGCTGTTCTGCTTGGGTTTTCACCACAAAATCTTCCGGTCTGGGATTATCTGATTATTTGCTCAGCACAAGGTTTCCATGGCTCGAGCCCCGCTTTTTTCTCCCACATGGCAGATTGGTTGGGTGCTCTGGCACGTGAGCCCCATTTGTCTGATTCCTTCAGCACGTGGGGTTAGCCCTTACTGCCATCCCAACGAGCTCCATCCACGCACTTGGAGAGATTCATGCACTTTTCCTGACTGACTGAGGCCTTTCCCAGACATCATTTCAGTTGATCCCCTTTCTGAGTCTTGTCTGTCCAGTGTGGGGTGGGTCAGTGTCACAGGGAGAAGAAAACGAGACACTGAACTCTTACTCTGCGCAGTGCATCAGGTGATGCTGCTCTGCACTGCTCACCCAGAGCTCAAAATCCCAGGAAAAGCAGATCTTGGTGAGGTTACAGAAAGTCCCTGTAACCTGGCTTGGTGGGAAGCTGAGATTTCTGGCTGCACGTAGGCAGGAGGCCGCTGGCGACTAGGCTGGCTTGTTCTTAGGCTGCACCATTTACCCTGTGCCAAAATAAATAGTGACACGTATTTACTCCCAAATCTAAACCCCTCTTGAATTTTACCTCTGGTCCTTGCAGAGAGTGGTCCATGTATAACAGGAGAGGTAGGTGAGGAGAGCTTTGGCAAGAAATAGGAAGTAGAACAGTGTAAAATGAAAAAAAAGAACTTGGTAAATCAAGAACTTATTCTCAGAGTATGATTTAGGCTGGTAAATGACTCATTTTTCCCCTGCTTGATAGCATTTTGCTTCTTTACTTGAAAATAGTTGCAGAGGATTTTCAACCTTTTAAATATTTTGGTCGAGCACTGTGCTGGGCCATAAAGGTGTGATTCCAGGTGATCTGATGGGACTCCAGGCAGGACAAATGTCCAGACTGGGTTGTGTAGGAAAGCCCCACTGCTGCCACTGTGGGGTGATGGTCAGTTCACCTGTGGCCATGGTGTTACCTGGAGACGGCAGGGCACTCACCTGGCACATCAAAGCACACACCCAGCCTGTGTCCAGCCTCTGCTGAGCACGGTTTAACTCCTTCTCTGCAGTGCCCCATTCAGAACCAGGGGGATTTCTGTGGGGCTGATTTACGGTTTATGAGAATTATGTGTTTCCTGCAGAAATCTGAAGAACAGTCAAAGATTTTTCTTCTGAGCATCCCAGTGCGTGTGCACATGTGCAATCACACGTGCCTCTGTGTGAGAAAGCAGGAGAAAATCCTGAGCACTGCTTCTTTACATCCCCCTTTCCCTCCGACCACGTACCAGGGTCACCCCCAGTGGGCACAGTCCAGGGCAGGATTCTCAAGGGGCTGCAGCTGGGCGCTTCAAATCAGCTTTATTGGAAAATCTGTGGCCTTTGGAACAATCAAAGGAACTATTTTGAGGTTTGTGTCTGCAAGCAGGGGGACCAGATCTTTGTTTCATGTAGGAAATATTGTAATTCTGTTGACAGATGTGCAACAGGGGAGTGGGAAATTGTGTGGGAGGTGCAGAAATCCTGGTGGTGGTGGGAAAAGGCTGGGAGCTTGGATAGGGAAGCCCAGCAAGGCAGCCCCTCACCTGCAGGGCTGAGGGTTGCTCTAGGCTGGTTTCTGGATTCTGCCTGCACCCCTGGGACATGGGAAATGTAAAAGGCTTTGGAGAGAATGGTTTGATTTATTTATTGTATTTTTGGCAGGGATAAAATTTAATGTTTAGAAGGGCTTCATGTAGACTAAATAACCCAGCCCACTCTGGACTGCAGTCCATAAACTGGTCCAAAGTAACCTAAGACAGGGAAAAGAATATGCAAAGCCTCAGCAGAGGCAGAGGTGGGGGAAAATCCTGAGAACTGATATTTTGGGCTGTTTGCCAGAATACACAGAAAGGGCTGTGTGCTCTGCAGAAAGCCCCATGCTCTCTTTCTTCCACATGGGCTGCTCGGTGCCACAATTGATGGATTGTTTTGGGATGAGAGATGCTCAGGTACCTCCAAGGTGGCTCCCAGCCACACCAGCTGCTCTTTACAGCCCCCAGTATCTCCTGATCTTGCAAAGCAATAGATAAACTGATAATTCCCCTTTTGTTATTTCTTCCTGCCCTGCTGTATGGAGTCTGGGCTCTTGTGCCGAAAGGATAAAGGTTATAAATGTAAATGGATATTGTGGATAACCCACACCTGCTTTGCAATGTAAATACAAAAGCGAGTAATGCTCGGGGAGAGGTTTGTTTATGAAGAGATTTGCACAGGACGCTGCCTGGTGCCCCACATCCATGGGGTGGGATGGGATTGAGGCACAGGGCAGCACGTGCAGAGGAGGAGGGAGATGGGGCCCCACTTTCAACCTGTGCATTTCAGGGGCTGTTCAGGCGAGAAAAGCTGTGTCTTGTTCATGAGGGAAAATCCCTTACAGGTGTAGGCTCAGCAGTGAAGTTAACTCATCCCAATAAAGCTGTTCCTGTCACAACAGCCCCCGGCTGGCAGGAGCAGGGAGCTGCCAGCATTTCTAGGGAAGCCACAGAGGGCTCAGACACATCCAGAGCCTTTGTCATTTATTTCCTCCACACCTTTTTGAAGGTAAATATTGCTGATAGAGCTGGGCCCTGCTTCCCTTGCAGCCCTTGGGGACTGCAGGCATGTTATCCTCGTGTCCGGGTCCCTTCCTGCCCTCCAGCTGCTTTCATTAAAATTTAAACTCCTCCAGGGCAGAGCTGTACCTTGATACCTGTGTGTGTCACTCGCAGCACCAAGGAGCCTGGAGAGGCCACGTTCATCAGGATGGCAGTGAATTCAAGGATGTGTCTATCCACGGCAGCCCTGTGTTTCCTTCCATCTCCATAAGCGGCTCTTGGGATTTCAGTGTCTGGATGTCAATGAAGTTACAGGGAACTGAAGAATTTGTACAAGCAGGACACCCAAACAGGGATATAAATCATGAGTTTTAAACATGGAAGGGGTATTTTTGTCCCTTCTCAAGAGGTCTGTTAAGGAGATGTGGAAATAAGGGTGATGTCCAGTGCTAGGATGGCTCAAAAAGGGGAGCAGGGCTGCAGCTTCTTTGTGCAAAATGGAGTCACCAGCTTGAGGGAAATGTGGGAGCAGGAAAATCGGTGGAGATCTTGGGCAAATTGCTGGGGCTTTGGAAAGGTAGCTTGTTCTTGGGACAAAATGGTTTCTAAATGAGCCCTGCCCAGACCAAGGGGTCCCATCAGACTCCTGTGCTTTTCCACAGGGAGCAGGGGGGTGCTGGCATCTCTCGTGTTGGCAGCTGAGCTGTGGGTCAGGAGATGGCCATAAAATGGGGCTGCAAGAGATGGATATGGCTAAAACCTGTTCCAGGAGCAGGGCTTAGAGATGCTCCAAGCTCTCCAGAAACCCCAAGACTGAAAACACCTCCACGAGAGAACAGCCAAGGACATTTTCTGCATTTATGATTTTCTACGTTTATCTCGAGCTTTAGATTGCAAAGCACTGGATGTTCCTAGAAAGCTCCTGAATATTCAAGGGAGGGCGAGGCCCCCAAATACCACTCACTGCAGGAGGATGAGCCAGACCTGAGTGCATCCCACAGCAAACATTCCAGGGTGCTGGGAGCTGGTGCCCAGTGCCTGCCACACTCTCTGGGGGGTCCATCCTTAATGAACACACACTCTTTTTCTTAATGAAGGTAAAAGTGAGTGGAACTCCTGTCCCTTGGGAAGGGTGAGATTTCTCCCTCTCTGTATTTAGCCTGCCACAGTGATCACAATGCCTTCATCATGGGCCTGGCAAAGATTTTGGGAATGCTGCTGCTCTGGGGAGTGCATTTTAGAGAAGGAAACGAAGGGAATTGAAAGGGGGAGGTTGGGATGCTGAGAGTTTGGGCTGCCTGGGTGGGGCAGGAAGGGTTTAACCTGCTTGGAGGCAGCTGCAGTGTCAGTGGAGCAGCAAAACAGCCCTGGACACCGGGATATTTTGCTTCTCCTTCAGGCTCACGTTTCTAACTCAGGTTTTCAGTTCATTGATGATGTGTTTATGAGGGGAAAGGTGTTTTCCTTGCCCTGAGCATCGAGTCTGGGCCGTGAGACGCTGGCATGGGACAGAGCTCCGAGACCTCAAACAGCACAAACCTCTCCTGATCAGCACCGTGAGCTTCTCTTTTTGGTTCCCCAGCTCCTCAGTTCTCCTCCCACAAGAACATGCCCCTGGCTTTGCGGCTGTGATCAGGATTAATTAGAGCTGGTGTTAACAGTGCTGGTGTTTGGGAAGTGGTGCAGTGACTGAAGGTGCCCAGCTGGCAAGGAGAGGGAAGGTGTGACGGCTGAACAACAGGCTTGAAAGCCCCACAGACTAAACTCTAACTTCATCAACCATACCCGTGAAAACTCACCAACTTTCAGGAAAATAGAATCCCATAACAGTAAAAATCTACTTATTCTCTTAAGGAAAAAAATCTAAAACCGTAACAGTTAACTTCACCTATAAAAAACTGTCCTAAATCATTAAAAAAAGAATACAAACATATCTGAAGAAAAACACTTTAACAAACACATATCACTACTAACAAACTAACCAATCAAACGAAACAACAATTAGTTATCAACCAATTAAACACAATGCTTCTAGAAAAACCTACAAATTTAAGCTGTAGATAATAAACCCACCTTTTTTCACTACTTGAAAAGGTATATATCTCATCTACCTCTAACACAAAGTCCTGGCTACAGGAATGGAATGGGATTAAGGGAAGAAGCAAGGAGGTGCTAGAAAGCTTTAATTAACACTTCTCTCACCTAACGATTGCTACTTTGTGTTTACTCAGCCCCTCGAGGAGTGTGAGTTGAAAATAATCCAGCAGGAGAAGGAGGTGGCCGTCCTGCCCCCGAAGGACGCCTGTAAATGCCACAAGGAGGACCTGGCAAGAGCTCTAAATGTAAGGATTGGTCTTTGGGAATGTGGGATCTGCCTGTGGGAAGGGCCTGAGCTGCAAACTCACTCTTTAACTGACTCACAAACTCCTGGAGTGCCCATTCCCTCTGCCTTTTTGTGGGATGAATCCTCTCCTTGGCTGGGCTCGAGGGACCCCACCATCAGGGTGCTTGGCTTTAGTGCTTGGCTATATTTTGGTTTCTAACCTCAGTATTTTTTAAATCCAGGCAGAATAGATTTTATCCCTTCTCATTTTTTCCCTTTGAATTTTGTCAGGGTGTATTTATTTTTATTTTCTCTTTAAATACACAACGCAAACAGAAATTATATCTTTCTTTTACTATTTTAGATTTCTAATTTGTCATCTATGATACAGTTTTTCCCTTTTGGAAATACACATTTTTTTTAAAATTAACTTGTGCTTACTTTATGGGTTTCTGTGGTAGTTGATGGTAAAATGTTATCATTTAACAAAAATATGTATTTAAACAGAAAAACAGCAGATTTATTTCTTCATGTGGGACTGAGCCATGAAGATCTTGCTTATAGGATTTTAATATAAATTGGTCAAAATAGGTTTTCTGTAAGTATAATATGAAATCTTTGGCTTGGGTTTGGGTTTTTTTCCTCTCTAGGTTGACTTACAGACTGGACTCTCTGAGTTTTCTGTGCTCCAGCGCCGGTCAAAACATGGCTGGAATGAATTCTCAGTAGAGAACACAGAGCCAATATGGAAGAAATATCTGGACCAGGTAAGGATTTTCTGCACAGATCCTCATTTCTTGGCAAAAGAAAAAAACCTGGCTGGGTTGCTCTGGGCGTGTGTCTGCATTGAAATATTCAGGATTTCTACTTCCAGAGACTGAGCCTTGGAACAGGCTGTGTGCCCTGGGCACAGGAACTGCTCTTTCTCCTGGGAAAACCATTGTGAGGTTCCTCTGCAGCTCACTGAGGGTGCAGATAACATCTTCAAACAGAAATGAGCCTTTTTATCTCCACACAGCCCACAAATCAAACACTGTAGATCAGGGGCCTGATTGCTGGAGCACATTTCTTCCCTTCCAGGCAAGTGATAAAATTGTGAAAGGCTTGAGGAGAGCCAGTGGTAGCTGAAAGATGCTCTGATTTTGGTTATCCCTCCAAAAAAGGGGCAGCTGTGGAGCTCAGGGAAGTTTTAGGGTCAGTGTCCAGGATATACCAGTGACAGGTACATTCATAAATGGTGCCATGGGCTGCTGGCACCCACTGTTTCACACCAACTGCCCCAAAAAGCCAGGCAGAAGGTGATATTTGTTATCTTCTCTTTCTCCAGCTGAGTTATCCCTGAGTTTTGCTTTTATTAACTAGTCTTCATCAGTATTTAATACATCTTTCACCTCTCTTTGAGTGCTTTTAAGCAGACAAGAAGGGCCTTTTGTTTGTTTGCTTGTTTGTTTGTTTTTATTTTTCATTTCCAACCAGTGATTTGACTGATCTTCTTGCTTAGTTGAATCACGAGGATTTGAGTTGCTTTGAAAGACTTAAATTTTATTTCCCAGTTTATCCTCTTTTTTGATGTGATTGATATTCTTTAAGCTTTTGGTAACTCTCCAAGGATTCTTTGATTCCTGATAAAAAGTGAGATAGTGGGGTTTTTTTCTGCTCAGCTTTAAGAACCAGTTTCTCCTACAAGGACACCAAAGGGATCCTTTTGTGCATCTCTGATCCTCCTACAAACTTCTGGTGCCTCTGGTCCTGCACCATTCACAGCCTGCACTTGAGCATCAGCCCTCAGCAGCCCCTTGCTGTGGCTTTTTCCAGCTGCTATTTTTGTAAACATCCTCTTTGCTTCGGTTTTCTAAAGAGAAATGAAGGGACTTTCACCTTTGGATCCAGCCAGGAATAAATTTAAACCCTGGCTTTCCTGCTGAGCATCACCACACATCTGTTGCACAAAGCAGGCAGATTTATCTTTATCTATTTAATTCCTTTCCATCAATTCCCACATCAGTTAAACAGAGCTGTAATTTTTCTCAGATAGGAAAAGGGACCTCAAAATCTCTGTTTAAAAGTGAAACAAGTGACCACCTGACTCCCACAGCCCTCGGTCCAGTGAAGATTTGAGCAGATTAATTAAAGAAAAAATGAAAAAGAAGAAGAAAGAGGATTTCTGGTTTCAGATTCGAAAAAGACAGTAAAGTTTTTGTTTGTCCTTATCGTGCATCTAAGAAGCTTTTGGAACCATCTCTGTGCTGTGTGTCTGCAAAGGGGAGCGCTCCCTGTGCAAAAAGGGGAAAAGTGGGGGGATTCAGGCGTTTTGGTGTTTTGGTGTGAACTTGGTCCTGCTGGTCCCCAAGGCCACCCATCACCCGCGGGGCAGGAACTGCAGAAACCTGCCCACGATGCAAGGAGGGTCCCTGCAGCAAAACCACACGGGGACCCTTCCTGCTGGGACCCTTCCTGCTGGGATCTGCAGCCAGCTCAGCTTCAGCACCTCTCATTCCATGTTTCTCTTGTTTCCTCAGTTCAAAAACCCCCTCATCCTCCTGCTGCTGGCCTCAGCTTTAGTGAGCGTCATCACCAAGGAGTACGAGGACGCCGCGAGCATCACCACGGTGGGTGTCACCTGTCCTGCATCACCCTGGTATGTGACACCTGCCCCCCAGCCCCACGGTGGGTGTCACCTGTCCTGCATCCCCCATGGTGGGTGGCCCCTGTCCCCCATCCCCATGGTGGTGTCACCTGTCCTGCATCCCCATGATGGGTGTCACCTTCCTTTGCCCCTATGGTGGTTGTCACCTGTCCCCATACCCATGGTGGGTGTCACCTGCCCTTTATCCTCATGGTGGGTGGCCCCTGTCCCCTATCCCCACAGTAGGTGTCATGGTGCCACCTGTCCCCCATGCCCATGGTGGGTGTCACCTGTCCATTGTCCCCATGGTGGGTGACCCCTGTCCCCCATGCCCATGATGGGTGACCCCTGTCCCTCATGCCCATGGTGGGTATCACCTGTCCTTTGTCCCCATGGTGGGTGATCCCTGTCCCTCATGCCCATGGTGGGTGATCCCTGTCCCTCATGCCCATGGTGGGTGTCACCTGTCCTTTGTCCCCATGGTGGGTGATCCCTGTCCCTCATGCCCATGGTGGGTGTCACCTGTCCTTTGTCCCCATGGTGGTGGCCCCTGTCCTGCCCCCACCCCGTCTCTCCGTGCCACACCTGTAACTCCCCTCTGTTCCCAGGCTGTGCTCATCGTGGTCACCGTGGCCTTCATCCAGGTGGGTTCTGCAGGGCTCTGCTCGTGGCCATGGCTGTCAGGAAAGAGGCTTCTCCTGTAACTTGCCTTTCTTCTCCCTTCTCTTCTGAAAGGAATATCGCTCGGAGAAGTCTCTGGAAGAGCTCCACAAGCTGGTGCCCCCCGAGTGCAACTGGTGAGACGTGGCTGCGGCAGGGGGGTGGCAGGGAGTGGGGCTGAGAGGGCAGGACCAAGGGAGAAAAAAATTATTCCAGGCTGTCATGCACATAATGAGAACCTAGCCTATGGAGGAGTGGCACCGTGAATGGGTGCAGCTCCGGGTCCCAGGGAAAGGGGATGAAATAATCAGTATTGATCAGAAATTATTAGAATGTTTGTTTAATTATTAAGAAAAAACGAGAAAAATTAGAAATAAGGAGTAGGCACTCTGTGGAATTGAATAAATGCTAAGAGACAGGAGGCTCTCAGAAAAATCCTGCTCCCAGAAAAATTTCTGCAGCATCCTGCATGTCACTGTCTCCCCAGGCAGGAAAAACCTCACCTGCATATATATTTTTTTGCTTTAGGGTAGTTTTTCCCCCCAGGAGATGGGCACAAAGCAGCACCTGAGTGCAGGTGCAAGTGGGATGGAGTTCCTGTCCTACCTGGTGCTGCACGCACATGTTGGGCACATGCACAGCCAGGTCACAGCCCATGGAGCAGCTGCAGGGAGGATCAGACCCCTCTTTCCCCTCGGCTTTGATGTTTGTAATCAGAGCTGGAAATTACAGGAAACGTCTTTCCTATCTATGTCTTTGCAAATCAGTTTTGTCACGGCCAACAGAAATAAGTTGTGAAACTCAGGGAAGCCTTGCCCTGCCAAAGAGGTGTGGGGTTTTCCTCTGGTCCAAAGTTCACCCTGGAGCTTATAAACCCCACGGTTGGTTCTTTATTTATTTATGATATGACATCAGAAGCATCCAGCTGCCTGGAAGGCTCCACTTTGAATGCAGTATTGGAATGCCAGGGGTAATTCTAGCTTTAAAAAGCCTCTTTTTAGGTTCAAGAATCTGCAATTCATTATCTAAAGCATGAAAGCACAACTTCTCATTGCTCCTTTACTGTATAAATAATGTTTAAATCACTTTTGAAATGTAAATCATCCATAACCTGCCCATCTGTTTATGAATTAAAACTGAGCCTAAACTGAACATAATCCTCTGCTCATTGCTATGAAGATTTTCTGTTCTTATTTACATTGGAAGCTCTTTGGGGCAAGGCTTCTTGCTTTCTTGCCAGCCACATTCCCAAGCTTGCAGAAGGAATAAAAACCTCACAGCCTGGTTCCTTTTCTTCTTTTTTTCCACTTGCCTCGTGTAGCCTAAGGGAAGGAAAACTGCAGCACCTTCTAGCACGAGAGCTGGTGCCTGGAGATATCATCTACCTGTCTGTGGGTGACAGGGTTCCTGCAGACCTCAGGCTCATCGAGGTAAATACAGCTGGAAACGAGCCTGGCTGGGAAACTCCTTGTCTTAACAGTGCCAGAAATGTGTCTTCTTAATTAGGTTACAGATCTGCTGGTGGATGAATCCAGCTTTACTGGAGAAGCTGAGCCTTGCAACAAGACTGAGGGTGTCCTGCTGGAAGCTGGGGACATCACCACGCTGAGCAATGTGGTTTTCATGGGGACCCTGGTGCGATACGGGAAGGGAAAAGTGAGTCCTGGCATCACTGATCCTTTCCTGGGCATTAACTACAGATCCTCTTGGTGTGGGCATGGAGTGACAGAAGGAGAATGACAGAGGGCAGGTTAGGTTGGATATTGGGAAGGAATCCTTCCCTGTGAGGGAGGGGAGGCCCCGGCACAGAGAAGCTGTGGCTGCCGCTGGATCCCTGGAAGTATCCAAGGCCAGGCTGGACATTGAGGCTTGGAGAATCTTGGGATAGTGAAAGGTGTCCCAGCCAAGGCAGGGGGTGGAACAAGATGGATTTAAGGTCCCTTCCAACCCAAACCAGTCTGGGATTCTCTAGGTTTTTCCACCTCCATCTCTCTTTATTCCTTTTTTCAGGGCGTGGTTATTGGCACGGGTGAAAACTCCCAGTTTGGCGAGGTGTTCAAGATGATGCAGGCTGAGGAGGTAACACAGTCCCTACCTGGGGAAATTTCGGATGTCCTGGATGAAAGGTTGTGAGCAGGAGCAGTCCCAGGAGTCAATGCACTGGGTGCAGTTCTGCTTCTGCCACAAAATGCTCGTGTGAGTGAGGGACACCAAAGTGTCTGACAGAGAAGGACAGGACAGGCTCTGCCTGTTGGAGGGTGGAGGGTGGGAACAGCACAAGGCAGCTGCAGGGACCATGTATTGACAACCAGGACCATGTATTGACAACCAGGACCATGTATTGACAACCTGGTTGTGTATTGACAACCAGGACTGTGTGGGTCACTTGTTCCGGGCTGACCATCATCTTCTCATCCCACACAACAACCAAAGAAAAACCAGGAATCTGTAATTTTTCCAGACTCCCAAGACACCTCTGCAGAAGAGCATGGACAGGCTGGGGAAGCAGCTCACCCTGTTCTCCTTTGGGATAATTGGTGAGTGGGGTGCAAGGCTCACACTTGCATGGTTGGCTGAGGGACCCCTCTGTGCTCCGGGGCTGCTCTTCCAAAATCACTTGTGGGTCTGGGTTACCTGGATTTTGGGGGTTCCAGCAGAGACAGCACTGAAGGAGAGATTTGGGTGCCTCATTGCATTTTTAGTTCTACAACATCGGCTAAAACAGGTTAGAGGTTTTTGAAACTCTTTTTTTAATCAGATCATTTACCACCCCCAGGTTTGATAATGCTCATTGGCTGGTTGCAAGGGAAGCGTCTCCTCAGCATGTTCACCATTGGAGTCAGGTGAGGACTGGAGAGCCCTTTTCTCAGATTTCTAATGAAATGTCCCAAAGAATTCCCTGTTCCAAACAATGGACATTTCACATAAGAGAACTTGAGTAAAACCATTCATAAATACATATTTCTCATGCACTGGCAAAATTAATGTGAGGTTTAAACAGTGTGGAGAAAAACAAAACCAAGGTTTTGTTTATTTAATTTTGGGTTTATTTAATTTTGTCAACTGTTATCTTGAAAATCTTCACTGGCATCTCTACCTCATCCTGCTGTGAATGCCCTTTCCTATCTGTGCTATGAATGTAGTGGGAGTGTACCAACAGCAAATATTACTCTTTGTGTTCCTACTGGATTTACATCTAAAGAAAGGAATGCACATGTCATACAGCATAAAAAAACATGCTCAGCTTCTTAACCAAACACAATAAAAACCGTGTTTCCAGTAGTGCCCATAAAACCTGTTAACTTGGTGTTGTCATGGCTCTAAAATCAATTCTTAAAACAAGAAGTGTTCTATGGAAATAAAAAAAAAACCAAAAACAGGTGACAAGACAACAGAGAAGCCAAACGGACTCAGTGCCACCTTCCTGTCTCCCAGGGGGATGTGGTGGCAAAGAAAAGTGGTTAATCCTGAGTTTTGGAGGGCAGATTATGGTTTTGTAAGGTCTCCTGGATCATATTTTACACATGCCTAGATGCATTCAGAGTTTCCCAAGGAATATTGAATATACAGACCGTGCCTGGATTTTTCCAGCGTATCATTTTTTCCAGATGTTGCAGGTTTTGATGGTGGGGACATCTGGGGAGCTGGTACTGTCCCCCCATAGTGGGGTAAGAGAGGTGAGGGGTTGCACATGGCCAGGAGCCAGTGGCTAACATGTGAGCCCTGATGCCAAGCAATATTCAACTCCCATCCTCAGAAAGTTAAATAAATGAAATGAAATCCAGCCTCTAAATCCCTGCTTAGCCAGAAATTACTGCTCTTTGGCAATGTAGAGAAGAAAAATAACTGCTCTGTCAAAATCATCCAGGGAAAGGTGGAAGGGCTGGATAAATACCCTGCTTTCGTATTTACAGTCTGCCAGGAGTCCCAGTGGTTATCCCCCTCAGACCCTTAGGAAAACTCAGCCCTGGGAATGTCGCTTTGGCACCTTTGGGTCAGTACTTGTGGTGTGGCCCCCGTGTTGAGGCTGTTGTGTCTCTGCTGTCCCCAGCCTGGCCGTGGCTGCCATCCCCGAGGGCCTTCCCATCGTGGTCACTGTCACCCTGGTGCTGGGAGTGCTGCGCATGGCCAAGAAAAAGGTGATTGTGAAGAAGCTGCCCATAGTAGAAACCTTAGGTAAGGCTGTAAAGGGGCCACATGGCTTGGTCTCCTGCCAGGCTCCAAAACCTGAGTTGGACAGCCATGGGCTGGCTGTGGTCTGATACAGAAAAATAAATTTGGAATAGACTTACTGGGACAGAGCAGCCCTCTCAGAATCAAATACACTTTCTACCCTGTGTTTCTAACCCTCTTCCCTTGTTTTGGTGGTACAAACACAGGCACATGCTTGACTGGTGCAGTCCAGCCCAAGGGGAGCAGAGGCCCTCTGCAGACACACATTGGGTTAAAATCTTTGTTTCTCCTTCCTCTCCATGCTGTGGGATCCTCCTGAAGATCCATCCTGTCCAATTCTTCAGTGTCTGGCTAAAAAAGCCTCCCAGCCCCTTCCTGCCAAATCAAGCTTGGCTGCACAAATAAAGCCATTTACCCTTCTGCGTGCTGGGTGGCCATCTCCCTGATATCCAAAAAGTCACGGAGAGAGGGACAGGGGGGACCTTGAGGAGGCATCTGGCACATCCTCACGGCTGCAGGGCACAACGAACCAGGATGGAATTGTTCTTCCACCTCCCCTTACCTTTAATTTGTCCCTTACCCTCCGGTGGCTGTACTCCAGGCTTTGCTGCTCTGCCCTGGGTCAGGCCAGCAGGGATATGAAGGAGGAGACACGGTGTCTATTTAGCACCACTCATTAAATGCACAATAAACACCAAGCCTGGTCCGTGCAGTTCCCAAAATCCGCTGCACGGCCGGGTCGTGCAGTTAAAACCTGTCCTCTTAGGAAACACTGCTATTGTTTGAACTGCCCTTGTTTGTTCTGCAGTTAAGGAATCTTATCACCCTGATTTTATTGTCTCTGCCCTGACCCAGGACATCTGAAACGGCTTTTCCCTCGTGAGGGAATTTGTTCTGGTAGGGCTGCGCCCAGAGAGGAGGAACTGCAGGTGCAGAGAAGGCACAGCCAAAACTGCCTGTTAAACTTCTGAAAAGGAGAAAAACAATCTTTCTTTAATTATCTCTAACTAAAAATGAGGTATTGGAGGTCACAGCTTTGCTCTCTGCTAATCCTTCAAAAGTGTGATTCATTTAATTGCAGCCCAATCAGCTTAATTTTCTCCCCAGGCTTTTACCTGGAGGTCATTGTGCTCATGGGGTCTGTGCCTGAGCAGATCACCTTCAGCACCAGGGAAGATATTCACACTCAGAAGGGAGCTGAAGCCTGATTCTTGTTTTTTGTTAATTTCCCCTCCTTCTTGGGAGTAGAAACTATCTGGAAAGTGGTGGCTCTGCTAATTCACCCTTTTGTGGTATTTTGTAAATGGGCTCTGGGAAAATGTGCTTTACTGGATCAGGATTGGCACGAAACAGAGCAAAGGGGCAGTTTCTGCTCTTAGATGTCGATCTTTGAATATTTTTTGTATCAGTCTTTAACCCATCTCCTCTCACGGTCCCTTGGTGAGGCAGGGAAGGGCTGCTATCCCTGCTTTAGAGAAGCAAGGCTTAATTGGCAGTGGGGATTTGGTCTTTTTGGAACAGAACAGCTGTTCTGTTGAGTGACATTGCAACTCAGAAATGTTCACCAAGAAAATGTGACCCTCTTCAGGTGTCCCCTACCCCATCTCACACCCAAATGATACTCACAACGTCCCAGCGTGCACTCAGATCCTTTCCTTCCCTGTTAGGAAGCTCATCCATTTCTTGACCTTTTCTCCCTTTCACCCGTGCAGTTGAAACAACATTAGTGAAACTTGTTCTCCCTCTCCTCAACCTCATTGCTGGGCTGCGTTCTTTATCAGTGCTGATTAAAGCCATCCCTGCCCAGGTTGCTGCAATGTCATCTGCTCGGATAAGACGGGCACCCTGACTGCCAACGAGATGACAGCGACCCGGCTCATCACCTCGGACGGCTGCCAGGCAGAGGTATGGAGCAGGCAGGAGTCCAGCCTTCCCTGCTGCAATTCTGCAGCACTGAATTCGCCTTTGGTTCGCTTAGACCCAAACCAGGCAGGCTGGCCAGCCCCAAACCAAGCAGTTTCTTGCACATGCCATAAAGAGAAGGGATTTTTGCAGCCCTGGGGACAAGCAGAGGTGGGGCTGAGGGTACAAAAACTGCTCAGGTACCACAGAGGCGTTCATTGGCATAACCTGCTGTTCCTGCAGTTATTGTAAATACTGAAACCTGTCGCTGACCCTTGCTGGTCCACCTCCTGTAGGAATATTTGTTATAAGAGCAGCTTCATTCTCTGCTTGGTTCGTTCCCTTCTGTGCAAAATGAGAGAAAATGCAAAATGTGAGGTAGAGGAGAGAGTTAGCAGGAGGGCAGGGCTTGAACAAACGCAGTGATGCCACTGCTGCCAAAGGTCTGCATCTCTCCCCTGAGCTCCAGGAAACTTCTGGAATCACGGCAAACAAGTTCCCTATAGGGCAAATTGACTCCTTTTGTCCCTAAAAAGCTATTTTAATGTGACATTGTCACTGTCTGCAGCCTTCCCTTTAATCACTGCTTTGAGAGAGAAAGAAGAGCCCCTGCACTTCCCTTTAATCACTGCACAAAATGAGAATTTTCTTGAGTGCAGCCCCCTGCACACATCTGCAGTTCAGTCCTGCCTGGTAAAGGAGAAATTTCCCATCTCTCTCCCCCTCCCTCAGGTTAGCGGGGTGGGCTACAATGGAGAAGGGAATGTTTATCTTCTGCCATCCAAGGAGATCCTTAAAGAATTTTCCAACATCTCCATTGGGAAACTCGTGGAGGTAAGTGTAAATTATGAACCAACTTATCCTAGTTACATTCAATTTTCAGTTGCACAAATCACTTTGCGTGATTAGTGTGAAAAAAAAAACAACAACTTTTGTAATTCTAAAATGGACTGTCTTGCTAAAACATTCTCTAGGAAACACTGAGTGTGATGTAATTCCTGAAGCTTAGGAGCAAAAGGCAGTGATTGTAAGACTTGCAGGGAGAGACCAGAGTCATCAGCTCCAGGAGTCAATGATATTCTGGACAAAAATACAATTCTAGCAGAAGACAGACCAATACATTTTACCATGTTCAAGTTTTTAATGAGCACAGTTTCCAGACATTAGCCAGCTACACAGTCAGTTTATAAACTTATTGTGATATTGTCTGGGTTTCATGTCAGCTTTATATAAAATTTTGAGCATTCAGCTGTAGGCTAAAGTGAGTGTTTGGGTGGTGAAATGATTTGAGCTGGAATCCCAAATGGAGATTAGATCCTGTTTTATTCGTACTGCACATTAGAAATAATAGTAGGAGAGAGTGAGCTTTCATTTTCATGGTATATCAAGCTCATTAGATGTATCTCATGTTTTCTTGATGTTAATTTATCCAAAGCTTAATATTCTACCAAAATAGTGGTGTATCTCATGGCTTAAGTGGCTTTAGAAAACACAAGAACTCATGTCAAGTGATGCTGCTGTGGGGAAACCTTTTCCCAAAACCTTTGGGGTGTGGCTCCTTTCATTCCCCAATCTTCCATTGTTTCGTTCAAAGAGATGAAAAAGCTGTGCCTTCACCAATGACAAAAATAACCCCTGTAAACCTGTCCCTTTCTGCAGGCTGGTTGTGTAGTCAATAATGCCGTTATCAGGAAAAACTGTGTGATAGGACAGCCCACAGAAGGAGCTCTCATTGCCCTGGCAATGAAGGTAAGATCCTTAGAGTTTAAAACTTTCCTGCAATTCAAATAAATAAATAAATAAATAAATAAATAAAATAGAAGCTGGCTCTGTGAGGTCTGGCAGCAGACTGAGGCTGCTTTAAATTCCCCAGACTGGTTTTAGTCCTGCCTTGTCTCCTGAGCCCAAGGTCACAGACATTACCCCTCCCAGTCCCAGTCAGCCTTCAGTCATGGACAAACACTTCCCTTAAGCTCCTGTGCTGACAGCAATCATTGTTTGGCTTGGTTAATCCTGCACTTAGGCTGGGTAATGCATTTCTCTTGAGCTCAGACAGGACAGCCTTTTTCATATTCCCTGCACGTGCCCATTAAGAGCGGGAGAGTTTTAACAGGAGTTGAAAATAGGCCGGAACAGGCCAGGCCGGATTGCATGGCAGAGGCTCACCCTCATTTTGGGTCATCTGCTGGCTTTTACTTTTTCCTAGTGGTGATTATGTAAAACAAGATTTTTTTTTGTGAATATTGCCTTCAGTCTCCCAGGCAGAGCTGTGAAACACCTTAAGGCGTCACCTCATCGGTGTCACCCAGCCTCGGCCCTCGGGTGGGCTGTGCAGCACAGGAGGTCCCTGATGAAATGATGCCCCTGCAAACATCTGATCTTATCTCCTGCTTTCAAAGCTCGTAACTCAACAGAGAAATCATGATTTTTATTTTTTTTTCCTTTTGAACAATGGCATTTCATTTCCCCAAATGCTGAGTTAAAGCCTTCCTCCTGCTCTGGAACTCAGTAGCCAAACAATAGCAGAATATGAGGGAACTTGTCTTTCCTATTTTTCTTTTTAGTGTTTTGGTTTGGTGGGAGCTGGGAACAAAGGGGACCAAAAGCAGCTTCCAGTCTCTCCCACTTCACCTGGAACACCCACACACTCTGCTGCAGCAGGAGTGTATTGATTTGGACTGAAAGATCTTGTTGTGAATTGCTTTTTGAGTGTAATTCATCAGGAAATAATTCAAAACCACACCCACGATTGACCATTCTGTTATTTGCTCTTTCCTTTCTTCTTTCAAGTAGAATTACTGGGAAATAACCCAGGAAAGAAACCCAGAAATCTGCTCAGCCCATTGCTTTGCCATAGGTTTAGGGAATGGAAGTGATCCTCCTTTGACCCAAAACCTCGCAAAAAGGCAGGGCAGTTCCCTAATTCTTTAAAAATTTATCAGGAATCAAGCTTCAATCTCCAGTTTCATTTATCCCATATCAGGCACACTGAAAAGAAAAAATGGTTTGAAATACGAATTTTGCTCTCCTCGTGTTTTCTCTTGAACTCTGTGGTATCTGAGAGCCTGGAAGGACACAGTCAACAGTCAATCCTTGTGATATGGAAAATATATCCAGGTCTTGGCAATGTCCAGCATTACAGTACTCTTTTTGTTTTCCCTTGCTCCAGATGGAATTAGCTGACATAAAGGACATTTATATAAGAAAGAAGGAAATTCCATTCAGCTCTGAGCAGAAGTGGATGGCTGTGAAATGCACACTGAAAAATCAGGTAAAGCAAACAGAGGCAGGGGCTGGTTTTGTGTTTCTAATCATGCGCCTCAACAATGGGCATGAAATGGTATCTCTTCAGCAAATAATGTTTTCAGGATTTAACTACGTCGGGAGAAAATGGAACAAAAGTCAAAATTCCCAGCTTGGGTGGATTTTTAGCTCTTAAAACTGTGTTTGAATGGGAGGAGGAAATACTTTTCATACAGTGGTTTGAGCAGGAAAACAAAAGCTTTTCAGAGATAACTGACAGGGAGAGAGAGGTCTGGTGCTTGGGAGAAAAAGTTGGCCCTTTATCCCTTGCTGGGTTAAGGAGCCCATTTTGGCTGGTATTATGCTCTGGTTTAAAAACTCACTGACCTTTTCATTACCATGGTGTCTGTGAGGGCTGAACATGAAAAATGGCCAGAGCAAAAATATCCCATCCTATCCATAATGCATATATGCTCCTGGGCACCTCTCGAAACAGGTAAAAGAGGAAACAGGATCTTTTCTGCCTACAATTAAAGACTTACTCATTTAAAATGTGCTCCTTTTTTTGGATAAAGTGTATTTTCTCCTTGCTTTAAAGGATCAGGAAGATATTTACTTCATGAAAGGAGCATTTGAAGAAGTTATCCAGCACTGCACTCTGTACAACAGTGGTGGCATCTCGTTGTCACTCACACCCCAGCAAAAAGCCCTCTACCAGCAGGAAGAAAAGAGAATGGGCTCCTCAGGACTTCGAGGTCAGTCCTTACTGTCCATGTCCCTTAAGCTTACAGGTTATCTGACCTAAAACTTTCCTGTTCTTGTGGTTAGGATGGGCAGAGGCTCAGTCCTCACAGAATCCCAAAATGGTTTGGGTTGAAGGGACTTCAAAGCTCATCTTATTCCCACCTCTGCCATGGGCAGGGACACCTTCCACTGTCCCAGGTTGCTCCAAGCCCCATCCAACCTGGCCTTAGACACTGACAAGGATCCAGGGGCAGCCACAGCTTCTCTGGGCAACCTTTGCTAGGGCCTCATCACCTTCACAGGGAAGAATTTATTCCTAATCTCCAATCTAAATCCCCCCTGTTTCAGCCTAAAGCCCTCAGTTCTTAGCATCACTTTCATATCTCTTCCCAGCACTTGTCAGAGTGCCAAAGGCCATGTCTTAGGTCTGCTAGCTGTTCTTTTTTCTTTTTTCTTTTTATTTTCTGGGTTTAAACTAGTGAATTTAAAAGGAACTGAAAATAAGCACTGGGAATGTGAATGTTTCTCATCCATGGGGTGCTGTGTTTGTCTGGGGTACGCTCTGGGATGCACTGGAGAGCTTTGTGCTGGGCCCCATCTAAGCACTGCTCTGCCAAGTTTGGCTTTTGGAGAAGACAGCAACAAGAAGCCACTTTGAAAGGACTTCCAAACATGGATTTGGGTGCTGAGATTTCTGTTTGAAGCTCGGTTCAATCCTCTGTTAGGCCCAGATCTCTTGATCTCCTGATCCCAACTCCCTGGCTTTATACATGAGTCACCTCCCCCATCACCAGAAACATCCCCTCAGAAACATCTCAGACTTTCACACAGTAACACAGACACCATTCCCGGCTTGTAAGGAGATGAGAACAGGCCTTGGCAGCTGGATGTGGAGGATGGTGTAGATAATGTACAGATTCTCCCACCCTGTGTCCTGTGGTTAGGAACTCCTGTGCAGCACTTGATTTACAATATCCAAATCATCTGCCCTTGTGGCAATGGCAAATTACTGCTCTGAAGGGAAGTGATTAACTCAGGCAACTGCTGCAGCTTTTGATTCCATCATCAAAGCAACACTGACATGAACCCCTGGCAAAATATCCTTGAGTGATTTAAGAATGATTGAATGATAACGGGTGTGCACCAAGAACAGAGACAAAATGTTCAGAGCCTGGATGTTTACATGATGGGAGTTTCACTGGTTTAACTGAATTTACATTTCACATTTTTAGGTTTTAAAAAAAGTGTGAGGTTTTGCAGGAATGCTATTGTTTAACTTAATAGTTTAATAGTCTCTGGTTTAACATAACACTGTCCAGATTTAATCCATCTGTATTTAGGGAAGATGTGGTTGACAGCTTAAAACTAGAAACAAAGAAATCCTAAGAGAAACATGTCAAACAGAAATGTTCTCATTCAGAGAAGCTATTATTGAGTGGGCTGAATTTTTATGTCTGTACAAGATCTGATTGTAATGACTAAAGACCTGCTTTTAATGACTTTTTCTGCTGGAAAACAGGCAATTTAATATCTTCTCTGAATATTCATTTTAAATACAGAAATACATCATTAACAATTTACTCTCATCCTCTTTTTCTGCCCTCTGTTACTAGTACTTGCTTTGGCTTCAGGTCCAGAACTTGGCAAACTAACATTTCTAGGTCTGGTTGGAATAATTGATCCCCCAAGGGCTGGAGTGAGAGAAGCTGTTCAAGTCCTGTTTGAGTCTGGTGTGTCAGTGAAGATGGTCACTGGAGATGCCCTGGAAACAGCTGTGGCTATAGGTATCAAACTTTGCTGCTCTCCTGGGGGTCTGTGGTACATCTGTCCCATCAGTCAAGTGTTTTATCCCTTAATAATCCACTTTATCATTGTTTTTGTGTGTGCAGTAGAGGCTTAAAGGTCACTGAGTTTTTGCTTTTCCATTGAAACAAACATTAAATGGAGTATAGAGCAGCTACAGACTCTGGGCCAAATTCCAGTAAATTAATTCCACTATTTTAGCACCAGAAATGGCAAAATCTCAGTGTAAGGCTCTTAAAAGACACAGCTAGCTTTGCTAGGATTATAGAATCCACTAATATTTAGAGTGTATCTCTTTTCTTTGCAGGACAGAATATTGGTCTCTGCAATGGGAAGCTGAAAGCCATGTCTGGGGAAGAGCTGGACCAACTGGCAGAGGCAGAGCTCTCCTCCACTGTCCAAAATGTAATGGCTTCAATTACATAATAAAAGCCTATTTCTAATAGCTTCCATCCAATATGAGATTATATTTTGTCCTTTTTTTTGTTTTTCAGGTTTCCATTTTCTTCAGAACAAGTCCAAAGCACAAACTAAAAATAATAAAGGTACTAAGGGCCTATGAAATTCATTGTACACCTCACAAAAACAAGGGGGAGGGAGCCCCAGCTCTCTGGATGATCTGGTCTTCCCCAGCAGCATCAGCTCACACTAAAAGACTGCAAAACCCCAGCTAGAGCACCGGCACTGTTTCTCTGGAGGTATTAGCTGTGGAATAGGACTTGATGATCCTCGTGGGTCCTTTCCAACTCAGGATACTCTGTGATTCTATGGTTTTGTGATTTTTCCTGCAGGACTGGGCCTGGGAATACAAAAAACTAGTGAGGTATTAGCAACTATAACATCAGGAAAATGATTTCTGAGGGTTTTATTCCCCTCTTCTAACTTCTGCTGGAGTAGTGAGATTCCTTATACCCCTGAAAAAACAGCCTCCTAATTCTTGGTCTGAGTTTTGTCCTCAGGGTGGTGCCGAGTCTGTTCCACCCTGAGAGTCAAACAGAGCTTCTGACCTTTCCGTACAAAAAGAGCGAAGCAAATAGAACAGACCCCGAAATCGCCAACGCGGCTCCTTTATGTTCTGGCTTGAGAGGCTCTGAGCTGCGTGCTCCCACAGGCCTTGCAGAGGGCTGGTGCTGTGGTGTCCATGACGGGGGATGGTGTCAACGACGCCGTGGCCCTGAAATCCGCGGACATCGGGATCGCCATGGGACAGGCGGGGACGGACGTCAGCAAAGAGGCTGCCAGCATGATCCTCGTGGACGATGACTTCTCAAAAGTCATGTAGGTTTAGAGATTTTCTTACTCTTCAGCTCTTCTCTGGCTGTCCACTGCAGCCAGCCTGTTGTGTGAGGAGGCCTGGGAATGGAGGTGGAGAGCCCCAGGGTGGCTCTGACTCGTTCTTAGTTGCACACATGGCAACGACTTTCCTTCCAAGTGGTGCTGACCAAGCCACCTTTCACCTGAAAGCCCTGGTTTCTCATTGCTAAAGCTAACTGGGAATCTGAGAGCACCTGGAAATCTGGTTAGATCAGAGCTTTTTTGGTCAAAATTTGGAGCTGATGATCCTGGAGGTGTTTTCCAGCCTTTATGATTCTACCTCATACTCTGCCTCATCCAGGAAGCTCAGAGGAAAAACGTAATTTGCAATGCTCTGTTGGTTCATAACAACAGAGAGAGTGGGCAGGGTACAGTGAGTATATAAATAGGTCCCAGGCCTGCTTTATGAGCCAAAACCTGGCCACCTGACCCGGGTTTTCAGATGTAATCGTTGATAAAGGAATTGTAGGTGAGAAGCTGCATTGACAACCTGCTCCTGAGCTGGGCTCTGAATTTCCACTGACGTAAGGGTTACAAAAGACAGTTTGAGTTTTGAGTGTCACGAGGAGCTCAGTGTAAAACTGTGTGAGTGCTCTTGACTTAATAAACTCTCCTCTCCCTTCCAGGAATGCAATAGAAGAGGGAAAGGGAATATTTTACAACATAAAAAATTTTGTCCGGTTCCAGTTGAGCACGTAAGTTCCTGTTCGCTTCAGCTCCTGTGAGAGCACCTTCGGGGTGAGGCCCTGCAGAATAATATTCTTCTGTGCTTTGCAGGAGTATTTCAGCTTTGAGCCTAATTACCCTGTCAACAGTGCTCAACCTACCAAATCCACTCAATGCTATGCAGATCTTATGGATCAACATCATCATGGATGGGCCACCAGCACAGAGGTATGGAAGAGTCCAATGAGAAAAATAATCTTGGGTTTAATATGTCTGAATTTGGCCTAGGAACACAAACTGTTATGATTCCTCATCAATTATCATCAGTGGTTCAATAAGCTGCACTTTTGTTCCCTCCTGGTCTTTCAAAAAGCACTTCACATTCACTTGAGTTTTTCTGTGCTTTCCTGTTTTATGATGGAATCACTTAACTATTCCATTTGTTTTAACTAGAAATGGCCTGTTATCCTGAAAATGTCACCTGCTGGTAGAATGGCCAGGGAATAGTGGAGATATGGCCCAAAATCACAAGACTTAGGAACCTCATCCAACTGCTAATTACAACTACAGCTAAATACAATTTCAGCTTCCACATTATGCACACTCTCACAGTTCGTTCTCACTCCAGAGTGGGATACTGGTCTGATGATCTGATGTTATTTTGGCAGCTCAATATGCAGAAAAGACCTTTGGTATCAGTGTCACGGACAAATTTGGGCCTCATGTCACTTTGCTTGAGTATTAATTCTGTGTTCCAAAGAACTGCATCCTCCAGCTCCATCCTGGGTTCTCAGGATGTCCATTGTGGGACACCCTGCATTGATTAACACATCCCTCTGCTTCTCTTGGAGGCAGCTTGGGCGTTGAACCTGTTGACAGGGACACCATCAAGCAGCCCCCCCGGTGTATCACGGACACCATCCTCAGCAAATCCCTGATCCTGAAAATCTTCATGTCAGCAATCATCATCATCAGTGGAACCCTCTTTGTCTTCTGGAAGGAGGTGAGGGAAATCTGCCCTCAGATCTTGTTTCCATCAGGGTGGATGGAGCACAAAGCGAGGGCAGTTTCTGAAGGACATGAGAAGGACTTTTTGGAATCCATCCCATGGGGGAGGATCAGTGTGGGCAGAGGGCTGAGAAAGCAGGGTCAGCCCCCAGCTCTGCTCCTGCCTGCCTCTCTTACCTCTAATGTGGTCCTTCCAGTCTAGAATGGGAAACCTATTACTTGATGTGGCATCAATACCTTAAGGGACTTTTCACCTCTAGCTTTCAATTTTCCCAGCAGAAAATGCCAAGTACAATGGATTGCTGTTGGTACTTTAAGTTTCAGTAATTTAATTTAGAATGTTCTTTACCCAAAGTCCACATCAGTCTAAGAATTTAAAATACAGTTGATAAGATCATAAACTTTAAAATTAGCAGAGAGAACTGAATGCTACCTAAAATAGCTAGAACTAGATTTACTCCTTTGTTTTACTACCCTTTGATTTGACTGGGCTCATTAAAGGGAACATTTAATTCTTCTATTGAATTGGCATATTTTTGTAAGGTTAAACTAACCCCTGAATTTTTGTGTGCTTCCAGAATCCAAAAGGGGGCATAACTCCTCGAACCACAACGATGACTTTTACCTGTTTCGTGTTTTTTGACCTCTTCAATGCCCTGACATGTCGCTCTCAGGTGAGATGGCACTGTCAGCAGTAATTTCCTGTCTCAAATCACAAACATAAACATTAAAATACCAGCATTTTTCATAGTAAGGATATTTTAATGTTATTTAAAGCAGTATGATTTTTATCAACTTTTTATATAGATAAAATTATCCATCACAGTTCAAGTGCAACTACACTGTCAATTACATAGCTCTGAATTTTTAATGTAACTGAAAAAGTAATTGAGATGAAATGTAAAGAAACAAGGTGACATTTAACTCAAATAGAGATGGGTAAATGCTACTTTTTAAAATACTTTTTTCCCTTTTCCAGACAAAGTTGATATTTGAAATCGGCTTTTTCCGAAACCGCATGTTCTTGTATTCCGTGCTTGGGTCATTTTTGGGACAGCTGGCTGTTATCTACATCCCTCCACTGCAAAAGATCTTCCAGACAGAGAATTTAGGAGTGTTAGGTAAGTTGCAAAATAAATAATGGTTTGTTTTATTGGTTGTTTTTTTTTTCCTTGAAGTGACTTTAGAAAGCAGATGCCATTCCCAGCTTGCTCTGTTGGCTCCCAACACATCACTGGTAGGGGAAATCAACCAGCAGCTCCTATCTCTGTGTATTCTATTTGAGAATGTTCAAATACTAGTAGTATTTCATATTACCCCAGCTTAGATTCTGAATTCTGATTTATTGCACATAAAGGCAAGTAGATGGAGTCATGCTCAGATTTTCCAGCTCTGTATGATATTTCTCGGATCGTTACACAGACATTCCCTTTGGAAAGAGCTGGATGAAACTTCAGTTTCCCAGCTGAAATGCAACACACATTGTAATTTAAATCAGCAAATTGCACCCTACCACACCGTGTTACATCTGCATTAGGCTGTCTTCATAAGCAGGGGGCTTATGACAACGGTAAGAATCCTGTTTCCACCCTCCAAGGGGACTATCCCAGCTGGGGGTGGCCCTTGTCTGCTGCAGTGCCGTCCCTAATCCTCAGCGAGGCCACGTCCCCAGGGGTCCACCAGCACAATTCCCGGCTGCAGGAAGGCCCTGGGCTAGGATTCCTGCCCAGCTGAGCTCACCTCCACTCTCTCCTCCCCCAGACCTGCTGTTCCTCACCGGCCTGGCTTCCTCCGTGTTCGTCGTGTCCGAGCTCGTCAAGCTCTGTGAAAAGCGCTGCTGCCACCCAAAGCACACGAAGGGATGTCACAACTGACTGAGACTGCTCTAAAATACACTTGGAACAGAGCTGTGATGCTGATAATCCCAACCCATGGCCCTGACACACACATCCTTCCTGAAGGTACTCAAGTGCAGCTGTACCCACAGCCCTTACACCAGACTCCCCTAGCCACTCCACGTGAGCTGTCTGCAGAAACCTCCAGAGTGGCTCCTGTTTTAAACCACGAGCAGGTATGCTTTTAGAACACTGATCTGTATGCCAGAAGGCTGTGCTGGTTCCAGACAAAAGAAGAGTTTCACACCTGTACAGAAATATCTATTGTGCATAAACTGAAATTTTATTTATTTAAGTCAAAATAACTTTTATTAATTAAATCTACATTTTAAAATGTTACTGACAAGTATCTGAGTGAGACTCGTCCTTTAATGTTTAATTAGAAGAGTGGAAAAGACCTGCCTTGAAGCATTTCTTTTCCTTCAATCTGTAATGTTTGTGGATTCCCAGATATCCAGGCTTGACACAGCAAGACTTTCAAGGAACCTGTGGGGAGCTGTCAAACAGAGCAGGGAGCTGAAGAGCCAACCCTCAGCTGTCAGTTTTTGTAGCTGTGTGTCTGACAGGAGGAAAAGGGAAGGCTGAGCAGACCCAATGCTCAGCAGTGGATGGATTTAATGGGAAAGGGACTCGCTTCCACAAGAGCCTGAGAATAAAGATGAGTCGGGAACAGAGCAGGGATGTTGAGCTTTGCAGTTGGGTCAAAACTGCTCTAAGCCCAACTGCTGACAAAAGCTTTCTGAGCATTTTTAGGTGCGTGAGCACATTTCTTCTTAATCATTAGGTTCAGGTTAAAAGAAAAATTGAGTCTCTCCCAAGACCATCTTTTACATTTAAAGAACAATTTGAATCCCATTTAAATCCCATTGCTGGCTGGATCAGTGGCATCCCAGTAAGTAATGCTTCACTGAGACATTTGCTGAGGTGTCAAGTTTTCTTCTTGCCCCAGCTTAACACCTTCAAAGCGAAGAGTCTCAGACACAAACTTGCCAAAATCCTACAATTTCAGAGATCACAATGCTATGCTGATAGTCACAAGATGAAGTTTAAACAGGCTTATATTTTAGGTTCATAGTCTAGAAAGAAACAGCTATACCGGTACTCATTAAAAATCAAAGAAAACCTGGCCACTGAAATAGAGTAGCTTTGTACAATTCAATTTTACTCTTTTCATACCCTTGCAGATGGTTTCAGTTCTCAAAAACAAGCTTCTGCCTTGTAATGGAAGGAAAATAAAGTCTAGCTGTTTATTTCATGTTTAACTGCAGAAATTCAACTGTCTCATCCCGTATGCCATCCACATGGGAATGTTTAATAGGCTTAGTCACTGCTAAGTGAAAAAGACCTCTGAGACTCATGGTGGGAGTCTGAGAATGTTCAAACAAAAGCTGCTATCACCACACTTACAGACAGCATCATGTACTTACTACTCCTGACACTGTAAAACTTATTATTAATATAGAGAGAGAAGAAAACTACACAAAAGTATCAGTGCAATTGTTCTGATGCTAATTTTTTTTCTGTGTGTTATAAACTTGGGAGATTATCTGGTTTCTCTAAGCAGTAAAAGGACATTCTCCCAGGCCTTTCACAGCACTCTCTGTACTGGAACAAACAACCTATAAATGTCCCAAGCATTAGTTCAGGTACTCTACAAAACACACAGCTGAGTCCTAGGCTGCCTGGCTGGAGTGATTTCTTCATGCTCTCCTTTCCAGGCCAAATTCATGTTGTTTAATAGAATTTTTAAAAATGAAATCTATGTTAAGGCACAAGTGTAGATTGCTCAGAATATTCAAATCTGGCTCCATATGAAAAACAACAGGTGGGGGAAAAAAATCTCATACAAGAAAACACCAAGGGAAAGAATTTTAAGGACAGCCACATGAGCAGAAATTATAGAATTCTATTGTTTTTCCCTAAGCTGCAAAGAAGACAAACTCATGCCAGGACAAAGGGGATTGGACACAGTCCTTTTCCTCAGGAGGAGAAAGACTGACAGTCAGAGACACTGATAACCAAATGCTTGTTGCTGAGTTAGAAATTACAGCCCCTGGGAGAAATCAGGGTTATTTTTGACAAGTTAATTGCACATAGAATTAGCAAGGTCAAACTAATAATTACTGAAAGATGGGAACTAATTCAAGTAGAAAAAGTCCTGAGTGTAAGAGACCTGACAAAACTGGTGCTGACTGGTGAACAGTCAAACCAGAGCACAAACCCAACAACTGCATTTCACATTGTGGGGACTCTTTTCCATAACAGTGACTCATTATGTGGAAATAAAGTGTACAGCAACCTTCTCTAAATATTTTACAGACATAACCCTGATCTTTCTTTCACAAGGTATCTGCAGATCTTATTCTCAATTAAATGTGGCTGCTTCTTACTCAACCTTTTTTACAGCCTGATCTTCTACTCCAGTCTCATGAGGCTACCAAAGAATGTACCTTCTCTAGAGAATTGTGCCTGAGGTATGGCCCATTTTGGGGATAAATATGGCTCCAATGATTCTGGTCTAAGTTTAAAAAGCAACAGACAAGCTTCTGCAGAAACAGATGAAGTGAGATGCACCAGTGGGACATCTCACAGTGCAGGGACAGTGCAATACTACAGAACTTGTTGCTGTGTAACTATTCTGGACATCCTACAGCTCACATGGTTCACCTGCTGAAAATCTGACTTAGAAAGCTTGAAATGTAATGCTTTAACTGAAGCAATGCAAATTAATTACACCCCTCATATGGCATCACATGGGCTAGTCTATGTTCACCAGTGTGAGACATCATTACAGTTTGTAAGCTTTGCTGACTAATTTCTTTGCATGCAAATAAGTATGTGCAGTTGAGGTATAAGAGCTTTAATCAGTGCCTTGAACAGGCTTTATGAATATGTAACTATTTACATATCAATTCTCCAGGACAGAAAGCCATACTGTCAATAACTTCTGCTGCTTTTAATCCAGTGTGCAGACATGATCTATGGGGAATGAAAGCAGATTCATATTCAGCTAGAGCTCAGCCATGCCTAATGATTATGTCCCCAGTTAATTCTCCTGTCCTCCCCAAACAAAACCCTTCAGGCAGAATAGTGCTTTAGACCTAAAAATTACACAAGTACAAGGCTTAAGCTTTGTCCCAGACAATTAGGTACATTCAAGGGGGGGAAAAAAAGGAAAAAAATATCCCGTCCAAGGAACATCATCACCACTTGAAGCAAATAAAGTAAAGGTTTTTCATGCTACTGTGGCTCCTTTAGTTCTCATCATCATCGTCTTCATCCTCTTCCACGGGCTCCCGCAGACCTTCGCTCTGACGGCTTTTCCCAGCCATTTCTAACAAGGCCTGAGCCTGAGGATCCACATCCAGGATACTCTTCTTACCTTTTCTCTTCAAAACAAAATAAAAATCAATTCAAAATGTCAGTATCAGGCTACAGGGAAGGGACGCACTCATAAGCTTGTAGGTGATGTGGTCCCCAAGCTCGGCACAATGGAGAAGATGCATTTCCAATTTCAAAATTCACAAATACATCAAATGATTTTTACTGCTGCAGCTACATAAAATAGCCATAAATTTTTCCTAAGATGACAGTGAGCTATTTCAAGTTTATTCAGGTTACAAGCCATCCAGGACATCCTGGTTAACCCCACCTCAGTCTGAAGTGCTGATGTGAAGTTTTTAAAGAAGAGATCCAGTTACAGTTCAAATTTTCTGTAAACAGTTTGCTCTCTTAGAGCTATGTGTCCAGCAAAGTCAGGGTACATGAATGTAGTATGAAAATAAGTAAAAATTAAAAATAAATAAATTTTAAACCCCCACCAAACTGTACAGATCAGACAGTTTAAAAAGAGAATAAATTGCAGGGGTAGAGGAGACTGGAGAGAGGGCTCCTACTCATTCCCAGAAATAAACTAAGTGCAGAAAGACTGGCAACAACCTATTCACATAAATTTATGGTAAAACAATAGTAAATTTAAAGGTACTGATAAAGAAAGATTTTGGGTCTCTTCCTGAACTACTGATTAGATTTTACTTGAGAGTTTTCAGTGCTTTCAGCAACTCTGGGTTTTACTGAGCCCCTCCAAGGAGGTTCCTCTTGGAGACTATTCCTCAGTATTGAAAAGGCCTTTTGAAATTCAAAGTACTGCTATTCTGACTCTATCACCTCACAGTTCCTGAAATTCTTTCTTGCTGGCACCCTCAATAATTCCACTACAGTTTTGCTATTTGGTGCTACAAAACACGTGGCACCACAGGGCCAGGTAAAGAAAATGTTACTCACTACAATGGAGAGACAGCGTTTAAACAGAGAACAGCAACCGTGAGCTTTGCATTCACATCTTCTGTCCCAACCAGGACACAATTTCACAGGTTCAATTCACAATTCACACACCTACCCCGGCACTCTCAGGGGTGTCCCCCACTGCCCACACTTCCATGGCATCCAGTGTAAAATCCTCTTTGGCTGACAGCTGGGGGCTGTTGTAGGTGGTGCACCGAGGTTTGGCTTTGCTGTGGCCCTTCCCGTAGTCACTGTCTATCCAGAGCCCGAAGTAGCCATGCTGTCCACCCATCCCCTGTGGAGAAAACCAGCACATCAAACACATCCTGCACAGGGAAAACAGACTGGGAAAGTCAGGAAATCTGAGAATAAGCTGCTGTGGTCAGTATTTATGCCACACTTCTGTGGGTAGGTGAAAAAATGGGATTCTGAGTGAAGCTGGGCTTCTGTACCGACATCTATTATTCCTGAATACAACTTAAAATCTACCTGAGTGATACTGCCCTACTTCTGTGCTTCACAGAATACAAATACCTGTGACTTGTGCCAGAAATTAAGCTCCTGGCTTTTGTTTATTGACTATTAACAGTTCCATTTCAAACTGAGTGGCAGTGCCCAGGTTTGCCACCTCCTTTCCATTTTGGAAAGTATCTACAGAAACCAATAATGTAATTTGATGTTGTTCACTTTCTCTAGAGCAAATTAATTCCAGCCTGCTGCAATTCCCAAAGTTATGGGCACACAATGCTCCAAAACTGTAAAGCATTTCCAAGACAGGTGGTGTGCTGTAGCTCTGTAGAAACTCCTCTGCATCTGGAGAGCTCATTTGTGAACTTAAGTAGGAGGAGTTCCTGCCACTGTGATCACACAACAGCAGCAGCTACTTGCAATGTCTGCACTCCCATTCCGCTGGGCTTTCTCCTCCATAATTCCAAAAGCAGTTGATGTGGCAGGGAGAGCAGCCAGTGGAAGAATCCTCAGATACACAGGTCACTGTTTTGTGCTGCTTCAGGCATTTAAATTTCCTCAGGGAATAACAAGTGAAATAAATCTGCTCTCAGAAAGAAAAAAAACCACAAAACACTTCCAAATGCCAGCCACAAATCCAAATCGTCATTTCTGAATACTTACAAGTCCATTTGGCATGGTCTGTTGGCCATGGTTTAAATACATGTAGTGGTCATTGTACCCTGTGTATGTGTATACAGCCAGAGTGGGGAAAACAGAAAACAGAAAGCATCTGTTGTCACCTGCAAACAGAGAAGCACCTCAGGTCAGACAAGAGGTCAAGCAATAACTTGTCTACAAATTAGAAAAAATAATTTAAGCTGAGTAATTCAAAGACAGCAGCTGCCATCTCAGAAATCTGGGAGACCTCCCATCAAGATTTAGACCTCTTTTTTATTCTCAGTGAACTTTGTGCAGTCACAAAAATCAATGCAATTACAGGCTGTGATCAAGGGCAGAGTCAGAGGCACCACTAGGACATTATGTCACTATGTCACCTACCCCAGACTGTGTTATGTCACCTAAAACTGGCCAACTGACAGAGCTGTACAAAGTGGTGTGAATGCAGACATCCCTAGCTCTGACTACATTGATACATAAATCAGTTTAGAGTCGACGATTTAGAGCAATTTTCACCATGCCCAGTTCAGGATTCAGAGGCACCTGTGGTGTGCTTGCCCTGTATGTTTTATATGTTTCTCTATCAGGTAAAAAAATACAAGGAAAGGGATGTGCAATCAGTGTAAAATAATATTATACTAACTGTCTGAAGTTGTAATTTTCAGATACTCCTTTAGGACATGAATTGAGTTTCTAATGTAGCCAGAGTGAGGATTCCCAGCAACATCAAATACCCATAGCCCACGTTTTTTTCTTCACAAATGCATCACAAACATTCTTTCCAAAGAGTTCTTCAAAAAACCTCTCTTCTCCCTCGAAGTTTTAAGGGAGTAAGAAGTTTAGCTTGTCCAAAGAATCCTCTGGCTGCAGGATTTTAGAAGGAGAACAAGGCCAGTGCACAAATGGCAAGAGGCGGCTCAAGTGTCCCTGATGGAGGACTGCCATCCTGTGGACAAATTATTTAGACACTAATTCATCATCTGTGCTCTACTTCATTCATTTTCATTTAATTTTCAACCTAAGCAGCTACAGGGCTTGATAGATTTCCCTGAAAACTTGTTCTGTGGTCAGTAAGTCCTGCAATTTTTAAAGCCTTATCAAATAACAAACTACAAATACTAATCAGCAACATGCCTGACTGCTATGCTAAGAATAATTTTGCATGTGTTTTATATTCTTTGAAAATTAGTGTTATTTTTGCCACAGAGAAATTCACCTGGAAGTGTAAGAAACACTTTGTGTCATTAAAGGGACAGTATCCATTAAGGGGACAGGATTCTTGTGCCTGTACAAAAACCAGGGAATTTACCAAAGATACTAAAGAAAGAAAAGGGAGTTCTACCTTGAAACTGTGGCTTCACCTCCCAGGAATGAGATGCAAAGCCACCAAAGAGGAAACCATCCAAGTCCCTTATGATCACTATGCAAGGACCTTTGTTCACTATGTGGGCACACAGCTGTGAGAAGCTTTCCCCGTGGAGCCTGGAGGAAAACAGAAGCTGCCACTTGTGCTGCATCTCTGCAGGCAGGTGGGAGTTGATGTAGATGATGGCTGGGATGTCAAAGAGACTGACAACTCCTCTCCCTTTGATGCCTTTGCAGTGAGGAACCAGGTTGAGGATGTCGTTGGTTTGGTCTGGCAGGGAATGCAGGACGTGGAGGCCTTGCCTGATGACAACACTGAGGAAAACTGAGATCTGGGGCACTCGGTACACCCAGTCCTCAATGACACTCTGATCAAAACTCGTCTCCAGCAGCTGGGAACCCATGGGTTTTGTCCCATCTAAAGAATAAGACACACAGGAACAGGAGTAAGTCTGCTCATCTGGAAAATAATCAGGTGATTTTTTAAGTGTAAACAAAATATTCCACTGTTATAATGAACAGAAAACCACATATGAAAGGAGCCAGGAACAGTAAAGTGTCAACTATATTAAACAAAAGCAACCATAGAACTGAGAAGCCTTTACCTGTGGCATTCTTTGGCTGGGCTGTCATGATTTAGAAACACAGACTCCAAGCTACAATTCATGAAATGCTCTTTACAAGACAGCAAAATCAGTTATTACAACACTGCAAAGACAGACCTATNTGTCATTTTCTAAGCACTAGGTTTGAAATTCTGGTCTCACCCTTCAAAATCAAAGATGTGACCTAAAGAGAGAAATTCTCATGAGATCAGTGACTGCACAAGCTCTGGGATATGCTGAACCAGGGCTGCTTACCTGCAAGCTTCAATTCCGAGAGCAGCTCAGAAGCCAAAGCTTTGACTCCACTTGAAGAATCCCTCGTGTTCTCCAAACTCCAACCTTTCAGCTCCTTCCTGTAGCTCAGTACATGGACTACAGATGTGATCAGATCCTCTGTGAACTTAAAAGATTAAAACATCACCATTTTGATACTTCTTAAGTGACATTTCCAAGAGCTTCAGAGGACTGTCTGAAGATAAAGTCAAGCAGTAGTGATGCTGTAATCCCAAAGGCAGAAACATCTCTTGCCATGACAAGTCAGGAACTACAGAAATGCTATTTCAGTGTCGTAGGCCTTGAAAAGGAGCCTTTTTCAAGACATTTCATACACGTTACTTCACAAAGCACCTCCATAAAACCGGGAATGAAAGAGGGAGGTGAGGGTCAAGTTTTGCAGTGTAGGAGCTGCTAGTGAATTACTGTTCTATGATATCTCAAAAGCTACACAGTTGATCCTGCAACTAAAGCTCTAGAAAGTATTTTACTCAGTTCCCAGAAGCACCAGCCACGCCACAGCCTTTGCTGGCTCTTAACTACAGCCCTGCCTTCTATACTGTCCCCCCAACACACATTTACCTCTTGGATTTGTTTGCCCTTCAGAGGCCCTCCTGTCTTGGCGATCATTCTCATTATTATGCTAATCTTCTCATCTGCATTCCCTTTTAAGAGGTTTGACATAAAAATTACAAACTGCTCCTTAGCAATCTGTTCACTCAGCCCGGATGATTTGCCAGGCAGGTCGATGCTTTTCATTCCATTGTACAACCGAGCAGTCATTGGCTCTGGCAGGGGCTCTCGGGTGTGTGCCTGCAGTGAGAGAAAAGCAAAGAACACATTTTACAAACCAAGAACCACAAACACATTTTACAGACCTGATGTGTTCCAGTTAATCTGGAACTGGATACAGTCAGTAGTATCAGCGATAAACTTTTGTTAAAGAACTGCTTTGCCAAGAGAAGAACTAAAAATCTCTATTTTTATAGTGATTTTTTTTTAGTGATTTAGGTTGATACTGTTCTTTTAGAACACCACAGAATTCAGAAAAACCAATGCTGTAAAGTCTTAATAGTATATTAGCAAAGGGTTTCTAGGTGATAACTCTGGTGCAAAGGTTTACAGTTCTGCCAGTAAAACATTCAAATTGTGGTTTAATTCCACTTTCGATAGAGCAGCTCACTTCAAAACAAAGTGGAGTGTTTTCCATATCTCAGTTTCGGCCTCAAAGGCAGTGTTTAACCCCACATACGTGTAGAAACAATCCTGGAAAACTGCCCCCTGCATAGCAAGTAATTGAAACACAGATCACCTGATTTTTAAAAAGCATCCCTGGTGTTAAGAGAGTCAAAATCAGCACTTATTCATCTGAACTGCATACTTGGCCCTTTGAATTGAAATCTAGCTGGAATATAACATCACTCATCACAGCTCTGTGGGAAAGATCTGACTCTGGATTCATCTTTCAGAGTGTTCAAGATAATTACAGAGTTTAAAAATAAATCATCTCAAATGCATGCACACAGGAGGACGTGATTACCCAGTGTCCTCACTGTGCACAGAGATGTGCTGAAGACCTGACTTGACTCTTCCACACGGGGTGCAGCTCAGTGGGGACTGTGCTGAAATAAATCAGTGGAGCCCCACCTGCCTAAAAGCCCAACTCCAGCTCCACTCAGGGGAGCTGCTATTACTGATTCCTGGCTCAATACCACTCTTGGGAAGCCACCTGGGCTGCTCCTATTTGCTGTTAATGGCTGTTGCTGGGCATGAGAGATCCAATATCCTGAGCTCTGTGCAGCTTGCACTGACGTCAGTGCTACAACTCCCATTGATTCCAGCAGCAGCAGCAGAAATAGCAGCCACAGCCTTTCACATCAGAGTGCTCCACAGCGAGGGAGGGATGCTCACAGGGGGTACAGCTGTCTTTGAGAGGCTTTCTAAAAATCCTATGTGAGCCTGAAGTGGGAGAGGCAGCAGGGAACACAACTAAAACATTATACTCAAAGGTTTTTTACTTCACATGCTGAATTACCTACCTCCTCCCTACCTAATCCTGCCACTTCACTGTGCTGTTTCATTTTGCTTCTAGCTATTCCAAAGAGTGGACCTGAGGTGCAAAAAAGGGAGGTGTGTAAAAAAGGAATCCTTAATAACCATCTAACACCTCTGACAGCTTAGAACCCTTGTTTTAAAAAGGCTTCATGGAATCAATCAAAATGTTCCTGCTGCACCTGCTTCCCAAGTTATGCAGTGCAGCATGTCCTGGCCCAGATATGCAGCCTAAGCAGAGCACAGGAGGTGATGCCTGGGGCCTGACCAGAGGTTCCAGATTGTTGTTGGATCAAATCTGTCACATCTCAGTCCAGGTATGAGCATTGTCACCTACAAGGCAGAAATGCCGCTGCCATTCTCGCTGCATCTACAGGAAGTCCTCAAAAAAATTTTAATTTAGGCTGTCAAACAAAAAGGCAGGAAGGGAAAAGGCAAATGTTCATCAAAGACAACACCGATCTAGGGCAAAGCTAGAAAGAGAACTTCTGCCAGGTCCCAAACAATTAACAGGCACCAAGGACGTTGGATGAATTACTGCTGAAAACCCAGGCAGCAGGAACATAATTTCCAAACTTGGTGCTCCAAAAATTGGCGGCAGCTCACGAACAACCAGGCTGCAGGAAGGCTGAAGCTGCTCTGTATGCACAGGCATTGCTGAACACCTTAAAATAACCTGCTGCTTTCAATGAGTTTTAATTTGACTCCATTACCTGTGTAATATGTATAAAACTGCACTTTACCACTACATCCATTTGGCCACTTAGTTCCTGACTAGCTGAAGTTATTAAGGATCCCAATGACTCATTTTTCTCTTTTCTTGATTAGAAAATGAATGCACAGTCAATCAGAAGCATAATACATGTTAATTAGCTAAAACAGGGAGCCACAGCTTAATCAAGTCAAATTGAATTCTCTCCTTTTAGTACAAGTGAAGAGATTAGAGACAGTGATATGTCGAGGAAGACAGGGATAATCAAATAAAAACTGACTTTATGACAGCTTCTCAAGGCAGTCTGTAAATGATCCCACACTACAGACTCCAGGGGTAAAAATATTCTTCCCATTTTTTTGTGTCTGTGAAAATATTTCCATACATTCCAGCTTACTTCAGAATCAGGAAAGCTGCAAATGGACTCAAAAGTGCAATTTAAGAGATAAATGCAAACCTGAAAGTCACTACTCTGCTTAAACTGCAAGAAAAAGTTAAATATCCGTCCTGCCCCAAAATATGAAAAATTCAATTGAGATGAGCAATCCTTAACAAATACATCTTTACAGTTTATTTCTGGAATTCTGTTCAACGCACTACATCCCAAATATATCATGAATAACAGACTGTCTTGCCTGTAGAGCTGCCAGAGTCACAGTTTTCTTTGCAGCTTTGGCATTTTTTGCTCCAGCTGAGCCACTTGATCCTGATAAGGTATCAAATAGTCCATCAATGTCAGACTGCTCCTCAGGAAGAAATCTGGAAAGGTGATTCTGATAGGCATTGCTTTCGGCATTCCCCATCTTTTCAACCTGAAGCAAAGGAAAAAAAATCAAAAGAAACATTAAACACAGAAAGGTATCACAAGGCCCATGAAAGATACATCAAACAGACTAACATACCAGTGCAAGCTTTACAAGAAGAACAAATTAGCAGCCTTACAGAAAATTATTAAAGCTACTGTTTAGTCCCTATATTCACCAAGGCTTAATGAACCTGGAGAACATCTGTGAACAGTAACTGTGCTTTCAAAGCTGACAGTCTGACAGCTCTTGGCTAAAACCAGCCTGGCCACCAATGCAAACCTCAGTCAAGTCTCTATCAAATGGAAAAACCAATATGATCTAGCAGTTAGATTAGTTTACACAAAGTGACCGTGAGTTTGACAGCTGGAATACATCCCTAACATGAAGGGAAAAGCCTGATAATGGATTAGTTGTGACAGGTTATGCTGCATCTTTCTGGTGCATTAAAGGACTGAACCTAAGTTTGCCAATATGATGTGGTACTAAAACACCATCACTGTGAAGTCTCTGAAAATCACATGACAGTGGGTTTTTTTTATGGACACGCTATAAAAATAATTTGGAACAAAAACATTTAGGAACGTGACTCAAGACCCAATAAAATCACACAGATTCATATGAAACCAATAAATCAATCACTGGGAGTTGGTGCCCACAGAATTAAAGTTAGCGGTGGGGGGCTGGTTTGGGGTTTCTTTGTTTGTTTTACAGTTCTAGGGGTACAGCCATTTCTCACAATGTCCCAGGAGTCACCTGCATTAGAGAGACCTGATTTTTAATGTTGTCTGGGCCACGTGCTCTGCCTTTCTCCCTGGAGCAGCACAGCACACACCTACCAGAGCCTGAAACCCCAAATTCCACCATAACCACACTGACAGCCACCGCTGCCAACAGCCTTCCCGTCTGTCCGGGGAAGACACAAGTAGGGGGTGACAACATGAAAAAGATCAGATGTGAAACAAAAAGATCATTTTGTAGGATTTTTTTTCCTGCAAATTCCATGTCCTTCCTGACAGCTCTCTTTTGCAGAGAGCACGAGCCCATGACGCAGCCCTTCAGCCGCCTCCGAAGGACACACTGTTGAGCCCAATTCGGTACTTCTGTCGTTAATTTTGTTTACCGTACATAAGAGGCCGGGTTGTGGCTGCTTCACCTTCAGGCCTTACCCCCTGTTTGCCTGAGGAAGATGCCGATCGTGGGGTAGACACCAAGGGGTGAATGGAAACCACTGTAACCTAGAAGACAGACCGTGGAGGTGCTGTTAATTTATGCAGCGAACCGCTGGAGAAAGGGGGTCCTCGAAAGCTTTATTCCCGATGTGCCCAGCTCGGCTCAGCCCTGCCCATCCCTCCGCAGCCGGGGCCAGCAGCTCCCCGCCCCATCCTGGCGACTAGCGGAGGCCGCGGCTGGGGCGAGCCCCCCGCCCGACCCTCGCTTACCGGCAGGGCGGGCCCGGCCCCGATGGCCCCCGCGCTGTGACACCG